>VBVQ01000959.1:0-17665 GCA_011636635.1 Tetramorium simillimum
CTTTCACGTAAAATACATAATTATTAGGTCTTACCAGTTTTGGCACAACGTTGATTTCGCGTTACCAGTGAACCGGTTAATCGCACTTATAAATATAAATGATAGTTTTCACCTTTAAAGTTACACCATTGCCGATATAAAAAAAATGTGTCTATTATTTTTGGCTAGTCTACAAACATACAGAGTTTCATTAAAATCGGCGAGTCACAGAAAGGTAGGATTACTTGTGAGAAAGTGTGTCATAGATCGTTATCTCTTCAATTTTATTACAATTGGTTTAAACAAGTTTTTAATTAACAGATTAGTTAGTGAAATAATTATTTAATATAAATATTACATAAACATTTTTTCTGGCATTGTAATAAATGTATCTTATAAATGCAATCTTATAAATATATGTGTAAAGAATTTGGCGGTAACTTAATCCGAAATAAAACATTTAATAAATTCAACATTTGCATATTCTTTTCACAATTTTGCTGCAAATTCCATCCGCGAATTTAATACTTATTAACTGATGTTGTAAGTTAAGATCACATTGGAATATTGGATCAAAAATAACTTAACGAAAATAAATTATTACAGTAAGATTACACAAATCAACTTAATTCAAACAACCTTTTACAACAATTATTTACAATTTATCGCACGTTTATTACGAGGATCGTCTTCTGCGTTTATAACTCACCTTGATCCGCGACTGTGATAGCACTGAACGCCACACAGACGCATATCTGAATGAGAGAACGAGAGTCGCGACGTGTCATGTTCGAGCAATGTGAAAACTTGTGCGTCTTGCGTTTGCGCTGCGTTATTTATACCTCGATCAGTGGTCTGGAAGTGGACACGAGAAAGACAGTGGATATATGAATGACGCAGACGCAGAGGTGCAAGTAGAGGGGAAATAGTACATGTGTGCGAGAGTGAATTAAAATACACGCGAGAAAGAGAGAAAGAGAATCTAAGAGACGAAACAGAGAAGACTATACGTGCTGGAGGAGAATGAAAATAAGTATGAGAGAGAGTCATAAGTTTGCATAGAGACAAAGAAAATCTGCTAAGTAATGTGAGAACGAAAGAAGGAATAGAACAAGCGAAGAGGAAACGCGAAATGGAGAGAATAATTTGCTTTATCAATCATCACGCATTGCGGGCCTATTTAAATTACGTAACTATCATTGTGTTGAAACAAATTATCTAACTCGCCTTGAATCATCGTCAAGAATTTCTGTTAAATGTTTCATATTTTATTAAAATTTCCGAAATTATCTATATTTTGTGTCATGTAATTACTAATTTTACTTAATTTTACTTGTCTTCAATGATACAAAGACATAGAAAAAACTTTGAATTTGTAATGCTTCTTTACAGTTTCTTTTGATAAAAAAAAATTTTCATATAGGACAATCGAGTATTGGATATTAATAAGTAGTTTTTATTCCAACAAATATTAAACTTTATTAGAACATAATGTTCCTACAGGGGAAAGGGCGGATGATTTGTAACATCGCATTCGCTATCCGGTAAACGTTGACAAGTGGGCAGAGGAGGTACCTCGCAAACGCATTTAACGCACACAGAACTATAATCTGTAGCTTGATTCAACTCGTCGCCGCGGTGCATAGTCATATTGCCAAAATGACAAACGTCCTCGTCTAAAAAGAATAAATCTCAATGAAATATCTGTTTTATGTGATAAAATTAATTTTAAGATGTTATATAAATCGATCAAGTATTTTATTATCTCATAAATTTATAAACTAATAATTTCTAAAACTGAAATATCAAAGAAAGAAAAAATAGACAAATAAAATAAAATAAAATAATTTTTAATACACGAATATCAAACGGGTCTGATATGTTAACCGACATGGCAATAATATAATTTCCTATGCTGGGGATAACAATGACCAAATTAATTATCATTTTATAGGATTGCAACAGAAATTGATTTGCGATCTTCAAAAGTATTAATTATCTGGATCAAAATCGTCCAAAAATCTTTATATCTCTATGTATAATGTAAAATATGAAACGTACCATCTTCAGTGTGAAGAGTCTTTACATTGTTCGTGTGAATAACAGTATCGTCATTGTTTTCTAAAAAAATACCCAATAATCATTATTGATAAATAATATTGGCATATATAGACGTAACACGCAAAATCATAACTTACGACATCTCGAAGCTACGTTGCAATCAGTTTGCGGCGATTGACTGGCATAATAAACCGGAGGACAATTATTAATAACGTTACTTGGATTGTGAAAATAGGGACTGCAATGTGGATGTTTACGTTTTGTACAGAAAGGTTCGACATTTTTCCCTAAAACAGTAAAATTTTTTAATAAAGACATAATCATAGATTGTATAGTTTTAAATTAGAAATTTATGTTACAGAATTGTTACTGAACGCATTACTTAAAAATAGATAAACTCGAATTTAATTTTAATCATTATTATGACAAATATGTACATGTATTTATGATATAGAACAAGTATTGAATTATTTAATTTACTGGATAAATATAAGCCAGTAAAAATAATTATTCATCACTATATTGCGCATTGATGTAAGTTTCTATAATTTATCTGTTTCATTGAAAATTGATTAACTGTTTCATTGAAAATTGACAGTTTATCATATTTATCATAAAAATTTCATACATGAAATATAAATTTTATTATACATATATTGATGATAATATT
The DNA here is from genome assembly GCA_011636635.1 of Tetramorium simillimum. NCBI lineage: Eukaryota > Metazoa > Arthropoda > Insecta > Hymenoptera > Formicidae > Tetramorium > Tetramorium simillimum. The sequence continues at coordinate 2,711 of VBVQ01000959.1, forward strand.
GTAGTCACATTCATTAGGATTGTATAATATATACATATTATATTAAAGCATATAGCGATGAAAAATTTAAAATAAAGTATAAAAGTGCCTAAAGAGTTATCTATACCTTCATAGCCCGGTTGGCACACACACTCTAAATCCGATTCATTTTCAACACTAAAGGATTCTCCATCTTTATATTCCTTTCCGTTTACATTACAAATTGCTCTGTCTTCGGGATTTTCAGCTACAAGACGTAAATGACTATTTATAAATATTGTACATATATTTCGCCGTACCATAGAAATGTTTTTTTTGTCGGCAAATCAATTACTATTGTTAAACTTAAAATTTAACTATATTAATTCAACTTTATTATGATATACTTTTAAGATAATAAAATTCAATAAATACATATGTTAGCTAAAAAAGTTATATCGCAAGAATATAAATTTATTAAAAATTTTTAATAATTATTCTTTCTTCGAGAAAAAATATTACTAAAACATAACGACGCCAATTTTATATAATATTTAGATGCATATATTATGCATAAAAAGCAGAATTATCAATCCAACGCGCAAATATATGTAGAAAATGTTTAACTTTTCATTAGATTATTTATGCTTACGACAAACTTCCTCTCCAGGACAACATTGTAACGGGGAACGCTTTTTATAGCAACCTGGGTGCCATGGTCCATAGAAACAATCAACTATTGCGCAATTAAACACGGCGCTATATTGAAGATAATTATTTAATAAATGGAATTTATATTTATATTGTAATAATTAAAACATTAAAAAGAGGGAACAATTACAGAATTAATATTAAAGTCTTTACTTACATTCCATCGTGTCCCGCCCTGCAAATGCATATGTCACAAGGATTCGCATCCTCATCTTTAAGATTCTCTCCGATCTCATATGTGTTATCATTAATATAACATTTGGTAGGGGATCTCTCTTTCAAATGATCACAGTTGTATTTTGTCGCGCAACAATCGCCCTCTTTTTCATACATCGGCCTACAGTTAAGAGCCTCGTAATATGCCAATGGACCCGGACATTTTGTTTTATCGCAATTCTCTTTACAAAAATAAACGAACAAAAGATTTTAATATAATATATTATCGACTGCGATAAATATGCGTGGATGTTTACTAATTAGTCAAAGTAATCCTTTTGAGTATAGTCAGTGGCATCATTATTCGTATATGGAATTTTGAGTGAGACAGAATTGTTTACCAAGTTAAAATGTCAAAGTTCATACAGTTATCAGATTGATTTAACTCCTTCACTGTCAGTGATGCATATATGCGTAAAAAAAAAATCATGCCATTTTTGCTTTTAAGATGTACATATGTGCATAATATGCATCATAAAGGAGTTAATAAAATTTCTGACAAGTAATCTTATCTTTGTGTGACTCGCCGAGTTTAATGAAACTCGGTATATTTGTAGAACCAATGTTAGCCAAAAATAATAGATACATATTTTTTTATATCGGCAATAGTGCAACTTTAAGGGTGAAAATTATCCCTTATATTCATAACCAAAGAAATAAAAAATTTAAAAAAATAAAGAGAAAAGGAATAATGAAATGAAAAATACAAAAAGCGAAATAAGAATAGATTCTCGCCATCTCGTCGGTTATTCCTGGATTCGGTAACGATTGAGACAAGATTGTTGTAATTGTTGTAATTATATACTATAGTGGTGCCATATTGGAATCTGCCATTTTGAATTCCTTAATTTTTTCTTTGAATTTGCTTTCAGTGACGAAAACTCGTTTATTATTTCCAAACTCAGAAATGGTTTCAATACCGTAGCTTATATGCAATGAGTGAATTAATCGTACTTATAAATATAAATGGTAGTTTTCACCTTTAAAGTTGCACCATTGCCGATATAAAAAAATGAATGTGTATTGTTTTTGGCTAATCTACAAATATACTGAGTTTCATTAAAATCGGCGAGTCACAGAAAGGTAGGATTACTTGAGAAAGTGTGTCAGAGATGGTTATCTCTTCAATTTTGTTACAATTGGTTTAAATAAGTTTTTAATTAACAGATTAGTTAGTGAAATGATTATTTAATATAAATTTTACATAAACATTTTTTTGGCATTGTAGTAAATGTATCTGATAAATGCAATCTTATAAATATATCTGTAAAGAATTTGGCGGTAACTTAATCCAAATTAAAACATTTAATAAATACTACATTTACATATTCTTTTCACAATTTTGGTGCAAAATCTATCCGCGGATTTAATACTTATTAACTAATGTTGCAAGTTGAGATCACATTGGGATATTAGATCGAAAATAACTTAACGAAAATAAATTATTACGGTAAGATTAAAAAATGAATTTAATTCAAATAATTTTTTTACAACGATTTATTGCACGTTTATCACGAGAATCATCTTCTGCTTTTTAACTCACCTTGATCCGCGACTGTGATAGCAAAGAACGCCACATAGACGCATATCTGAATGAGAGAACGAGAGTCGCGGCGTGTCATGTTCGAACAATGTGAAAACTTATGCGACTTGCGTTTGCGCTGCATTATTTATACCTCGATCAGTGGCCACGGTCTGGAAGTGGACCCGAGAAAGACAGTGGGTATATGAATGACGCAGACGCAGAGGTGCAGGATGAGGGGAAATAGTACATGTATGCGAGAGTGAATTAAAATACACGCGAGAAAGAGAGAAAGAGAATCTAAGAGACGAAACAGAGAAGACTATACGTGCTAGAGGAGAATGAAAATGAGTATAAGAGGGAGTCATAAGTTTGCATAGACGCAAAGAAAATCTGCTAAATAATGTGAGAACGAAAGAAGGAATAGAACAAGCGAAGAGGAAACGCGAAATGGAGAAAATAATTTGCTTTATCAATCATCACGCATTGCAGGCCTATTTAAATTACGTAACTATCATTGTGTTGAAACAAATTATCTAACTCGCCTTGAATCATCGTCATGAATTTCTGTTGGATGTTTCGTATTTTATTAAAATTTCCGAAGTTATCTATATTTTGTGTCATGTAATTTTTAATTTTACTTAATTTTACATGTCTTCAATGATACAAAGACATAGAAAAAACTTCGAATTTGTAATGCTTCTTTACAGTTTCTTTTGATAAAAAAAATTTTCATGTAGGACAATCGGGTAATGGATATTAATAAGTAATTTTTATTCTAGCAAATATTAAACTTTATTAGAATATAATGTTCCCACAGAAATTATAATAAATTAAAAAACAAATCGCCCATAACAAAAGTATTTAATATAATTCAATATCGTAGAGGGCGCATTGCATAATACAAAAGTATTTAATATAATATAATATCCTTCAATTTCCTAAATTCATGATTAAGAAAATGTAGAGGAATCTGTAATATCACATTTTTCTTCTTCTTCCTTCAAAAAATTTATTGTTGGGAATTCACAAGTCGGCACAGGTGGTACTTTGCAAATGCGCTTAATGCAAGGAGTTGAGTATTTTGAAACTAGCTTCAATATGTCGCCACGTCGCATTTTTAGTTCACCATATAAACATACATACATATTCGTCTGAGAAAAAGACAGCCAAACGAATTATGATAATTTTTTGGAATATTATAAGTATTGTATTAATAGTACGTCAAATTACTCTAATACATTTTACTGTATCTAGTAAACTGGTTGTGCGATAAAGTGAGTTATATTTTGTAATTAGTTATCATTTTATAGGATCATAATATTAACATGCTACAGAAATTGATTTTGCGCAGTGCTCGTTATCCATGCAATGTTTGTCGCAATTACCTCCTATTTGATGCGATTCACAGTACGGTTGTGTAATTAGTATCGCTTGACCGTTTAAACGCGTGTCAATATTTCATTTTATATACATTATACTATATTCAGATGATTATCGAATCGATTTTTCGTGAAGTAATAATTTTTTTCCCTTAGATATCATAAATTATAAAATTTTTAAGAGAAAATAAATATAAGATAATTTAACAAAATAGGAAACTAGTTTCTCTTCCTATGCTAAAGTATTAATTTTATTTTGTTTTCAATGTATTTTTCATGAATATGAAATATGATATTTCAATTTCCAAAATTATTAATGTGATTTAAGAATCTAATCTAACTGTATAACGAATAATTATTTACAAAAATAATATAATTTAGATATTGATCAAAGAGCTAATGCTCTCATTGAACAGGAATTGAAATCAATATATAACAAATTGAACATGTTTCAACGTTTAGTATGCCATGTAGATATTTCTCTCTCTTTTAATGGTTATAGAAATAATTTTTTAAATAAAATTACAAGTTAAAAGTAATAAATATATTACGTTATCATTACCTTGGTACCCTGACTGGCAAATGCACTTCAACATGGGATCGTTATGCACAAAGAATTCCTCACCGTCCATTACCGTATGATCATCATTTATCACACAAATAGCTCTAGTTTTCTCGGCTAAAATATATATAAGAAGCATTGCTTGTTACTCTTGATTCTATAAGTGTACTCGCCATAGTTTCATTCAATTATATTAAGCAATTGTATATGGGTACGTGATTTATTGAATAACTATTTAAATCAAATTTATAAATAAAATATTGTTGCAAATAATACTTTTGAAAATACTCTTGATATAGATAATTTTTATATAATAATTGATTGTTAAACGAACGTATGTATATAATTTTAAATTAATAATTATCACTCACGACAAAATTCCGGGTCTCCGCAACATTTTGACGGATTTTTCCGTATGTAACAACCACTTTTTAGAAATAGTGAGGTACAATTATACATATCGTCGCATTCAAACGCAGCACTGTATGGAAAGATTGCATAGTTTTTAAAGAATTTAATAATTTCTTTTTATATTATCTATAATCTAAATATAATCGATGCGATAGACAATTGATATTTTTATATCAACTTTACATTAAATACACTTTTTATAGATTTTGCATAGAACGATTATTTATCCATAAACGAGAAATTTAGAAAAACTGTGGAATAAATAAATGACATGAAATTATTTGATAATTAAAAATTGATCAAGTAACCATTAGAAATAAAAACTAATCGCATTAAAAATTTTATATTAATGTAAACAAATTCCTCTACAATATGTGAATTATATTCATATATCTGTCACATGTGTTACCAAGACAGAATAATCCCGAACTGTCGACGCGTACGAGAAAACGTGATGTAATTTGAATAATGTGACGCCGTACATGAATCTTTCATAATATCGAAAGAAAATGCACCCATACACGCACACATACCGAACGACTGTATTAAATATTCATGATTGCCGCGCTATTCGCAGAAAAATAAAAGATCCTTCCGGTAAAATCGTGTATAACAGCAAGTGGAGTTGATAACATATTTCCACATTTTTGATTACTTGAAGTTATATCTTGCGTCGTATAAAAATAATACTTGTCAATATCGTAAAGTGATTTAAATGTTTGATTAATTTTTTAATATCTTATAATATCTGTTTCTCTTTCGTTTGTCCTTTCCATTTGTCTCTTTTAGCCGAGGTCATCATAATATTGCAATGGACCCGAACAGTCCATTGACTCCACTTTATTGTCTTTATGAAAAAGAAAATGTCAAAAAGTTTGATAAAAGATACGATATCGTTTTAAATGAGTGGAATTAGCTCCACCAGTGACGTAAATTGCAACTTTTAAATCCATCGTAATGTCTGGCTAATTTTAGATGGAATTATTATATTCTAAGAATAGTTGTAACATTATGACTCAAACGACAGGAAAATGAAATATTAATTTTTCCTTATGATTTATAAGTCCTTTGTAAGTCGCAACGATGATGAACGCCGCGTAAATATTCATTTTAACACAAATATGTGTTTTGTTTCTCTCGTGACCGCACACACAGAAATGTGTCGTCGACTTTAACGTTCATATTACATTACTTATAGTATGGAAACTACCAATTCGGGAAGGGATTTAAAAGAACAAAAGAACATATGCGAAAAGTATAAAAATAAATATGAGAATGGAATTAGTAAATAAAAAAGGTACAGAGGACGTTATATAATTCACATAAATATTTAATTCTATAAGTTTTGACACATAAAGACATTGGAAAGATCTCAATCTTTTGAGCATCCACGTAAAATGATAATTTCAAAATCTTTTATTTATTGCATGCTAAATATTCAGTCCTAACAAAATTCTCGTTATCGCATCAGTTATTACAGTAATGATGTAGGTACCATCCATTAATTAACTTCGATGTTTGAACTGCACTGACAGTAGGCAAATTCTATTCAAATCTTACCTAAAAATATAATAATGTTGAAAACTATTTTTTCTTTTAAACAAAGATATGTTGCTTAAATAAGAGGATGAATTATACGTACTATAATATAATTATACTATAATTTTTTCGTATATATTTTAAAATTTTCTATTTTTTTTATAATTGTTAATTGATTAATGTATAGGCAATATACTAATTTTTAAATCTTTATTTTAAAGATAATTTATATGTAATAATTTTATATATAATAATTATATTACTATTATACTAAAACCAACTTTTTAAAATTTTAGCTATTTTTATGAAACATTGTAACACTTGTTTTTTATGTTAAATAGAATAGAAATAGAAAACACGCGAATTTCCGCGAACTCCGCAATAACAAGTCAATATTTTACGAAAGCAATGGATTATTCTTTTGCATATCATCGCCTATAAATCTCGCGCAAATGTATTATCAGTTAATTCATGATAAATAATCATAATTCAATGTTATAACTTTCGAGGATTTATATGTATACATGCTAGAAGTTCGTATGTATAATACAATTATATCGATAAGTATAATTGCAATATTAAGTTATTTTGAGACATAACTGCAAGAGGTAGTCAAGGCTGACTGCACAATTGATATTATCTTCGTGTGTAAAACGCATATATGTACATATGTGTGTTATGCGGAATAATCTTCCTATGTACTTCAATGGTAATATACTGCGATATATAACTGGGAACAGTTAGTGCGCTCTTAAATGGTAGAAATGTTGATCATTTCTCGGTAGAGAAAATTATATGTATAAAGAATATTCTTAAGAAATTCTGCAAATTTCGTATATACTTGTACTTATGCATTGCTGCTTTTATTTATTTATTTACTTTATTGTTACATTTATTTATTTAAATTATTTAAAATCTTAAAAACTCAAATCTTTTAATCATAAATTTACATTTTGATGTCATTTACATTTTTGATTATCCAAGAATAAATTATTGTGTTTAAGAGATTTTTTATTTTGATAAAAGTAATCGTATTTGCATAGAAAAAGAAAAAAAATCTATCGGTACAATGAAAAAACATTTTTTCTTATTTTAACTGTCGGCAGACATTCTACAAATACAAATGATTTTACATAATAGATTTATAAATGATTGCATTACGATTATAATCGTAGAAAATAATCTACCTCTTTAAATGTTTTAAAATAAAACTTTTAAAACCAGTTACGTAAGTTACATAATTAAGAAGATGACACTAACGCTTCCGTTGGGGAATATGTACATTTTAGAGGAACTATAGATTATCTGGACCGAATATCGCAGTATCCTCAATATATATTATCATTTTGCCGGCAAGCACTGACTAAGACAAGTATTAACGGCGCAAACGTGATCTCCCATACGCTAAAATAATAATTAATCGCGAAGAAACGTGCGAAATCGAATGAACGTGTCAAATGAATTATAGGCAAAATAATTTTATGATAAAATGTCATTAGCAATGTCCTCTGAAATATCTCGTCATACAACTAATAAAATATTTATCGAGATGCAGCGTTTAAATAAGTCTTTGAATCACAAATTAGGAAAGACAATGGTCGGACGAAGCTTTCTGGAATTTTAAAAGGATGATCCACGGAGGATCAGGATATTAATTCTCCATTCAAAGTGACACTCGAGACGTAACGCCGTTAAACGCGTTACCGTGTCAGCCGTGTGGTACCGCGTAAATCACAAGGCGGAATACTCGCAGAAACCAGCTCATAACTGCGAATTTACTACACGCTGCTCGCCAGTACGTTACTCGTACCTCGAGCCGAATGTTCGACATTACACTCGGTTACCGCGATGTAAGCCGAATAAGTTCACCCGCTTGGGAAACTGATTTATCGCGTTCGAGGGATTGGGTCATTAGTCTTATCCCCGTAACTAATGACTCAATCTCGGTCGTCCCCCCTTGACTGCAGATTTATCGACCTACAGATCGTACGATTGAACTGAATATTTCCATGGCGGCGGTCGACTCGAACGGATGTAAATTCGCACGAAGGGCTCGAATCAGCGAGAATCTTATCGCGAACGTGCAGCTCTCTCGTTTCGAAGGGCTAGTCGATTCACTAAAAATTGCTTAGGATAAATATCGGAATTAATAGCGATGTAGCTCTTCTTAAATAATCAATATTCGCAGAATATTATTTTTTAAATTAACTAAGGTATATAATTTTGAATTAATCTATCGTGATAGAACTAGTAGACATTTATATAATTAATGTCTATTAATTATAGAATATTTATATAATTAATCATTTTCTGATAGGAATTAAATAAAATTTAGAAATAATATATTTAAACAAAATTTATGTACGTCTATGTTTATTATTAATTTGCAATAATTAATTTATTTTATATACTACTAGAAAATGATATAGTTTTGTCACATCTTAAAATAAAAAGGTTCTTAAATTAATATCAATTATGTTATTATGTTCGCTAAGATACTTTTAATTAATTTATTAATATTTTTACTGTTTTTCTCTCTTTTACTGATATTTTTTTATATTTAGTATGCAAAATTAATGTTTAATTGTAAGTGAACTTTGAGCAAAATTTAATATTACGCGATGCGTCGCGTAATATATACGTTACTCGCACAACTGAAAAGGTAAAGCGAGAGGACTTAATGTTCTTCATTATTTTAGTTCACTTTGCGAACATGAAACAGTAGTAATTCAGTCTTTATTAACGCGACATGGCTCTTGGGTTTGTACGTTTATTAGTAATTCGATATGTCTTGTTCTTGGTGTCGGCGAGATAATTAATTACTAGTTAAGGAACGGCATAATTTTCGTATCTAGTAATGCGATATTCCAACAAAAGACAAATGGTAATTAATGAAACATTAATTAGAGGCTTCGCGCGCACGCTGGAGATAGAGAGAGACATCCAATAAATTATGTCACATTTAATGCACTTAATTACATATGAAAATTGATAATATGTGTATATAATTAAATCTATACATTTTAAATATAAAACCATAAAAGAGATATTTAAATTGTTGGAATAAATAAATGCGTACGTTTCTTTCTTAAATCAATTGTGTCAGGAATAGGAAAATAAAAACTGAGAAATATATCAGAAAGCTTGAAAACAAATCAAATAGGATAAAGAGATTTGTGCTGATATTTAATGTCAAGAGTTTGAAGGTAATATCACATTTGACATAGAGAAAGCAAAACAGATATACTAGCAAATGCGTGTTCTGTTCCGATAAGAAGATAAAAATAAAGCAGAGCGACTAAAATATGTACGAAGTGATGAAACTTGAAGAGATGTCTGTCGGCATCTTGAAGCTTTCGATGTAGAGAATTCCGCGGATGTTACGATCTCATTTCCGCGTGAGTGCTTTCAAATCATCGTCTAGTATTGAAGTTTCTATCAGTTGCAAATGCTCGTAACAATTTATTACACGTGTAGAAAAAAAAAGTGCGCGCATTTAAACTCGTTAAAATTATTCGTCAGAGAGTTTCTCGCTTTGAGTATTCGTAAATAAACGGAAAAAGAACTGCGTTAAATTGCAAATTAAACAATTTAATTATGATATAATAATTAAATACGTTGAATATTGCAGCACTTTTGCTATAATTAGCTTCCGCCGTAATAGAAAGTTACGATAAATAAATAATAAAATTGTACAGATACAGGTATTATTCGAGTTACAAAGTAGAATGCAAAATTTTTCGACTTTAAACGTTTATTGACGCGGAAAGAATTCGATAACAGTTATATGACAGATAAAACATGAATGAAAGATGAAATTATTTATAGGTTCAGTCACGTAGAATTTTCACAGATTACATGATTCGGCGAAACCGTATAATCCTGTAACGATAAGCACGAGATAAAGCCACTATCGCTTTTATTAAACTGATCATTTATAATCGCGTATCGTGCGTGAGCTTTTGTGTTTCATAATATCTGTCATTGCATATATCTCCATTAAATATCTCCAAAAAAAAAAAAGAAATGATATTTTCCGTTGAATTATACATAGTATGTAATACATTCATACATGTATAATACATAGTATATAATATCTTTTGTCGCTAGCGCAAATCCATATGGAAATTCGGAGTATTATCTCTTGTTATCCTTTTTCGCTTTTTGAAAAGCCATAACATTTTAGAACGTTATGCGACATAACTGGTCGAGGCTACGGCCAAAACGGCGGCAACTAACATAAATTCGGTCAACTTAACGCTGCAACACTTTACGGTAACTCTCTTAGTTAGTGCCCCCTCCTCCTCCTCCCTCAGTCGTCCTTCTCCTTGACGCCTCGACGAGGCTGCACAGCTTCCGGGAACTTACGAAATTCCACGGTAAGCACTGCACAAATTCTCGGGGGCGATATCATGTCGTAAGAAAGTTCAAGTCGACGTTATCATTATTCGCACACCGCCCTAATAACGGATGCGTGAAAGTTTGAAACGATAGAGGGACAATCCTTCACACATACCTGTCATTCGCCAAATAGAAAGGCTTCGTTTTTATTCCAATGAATCCTTGCTCGTTTTATCTCACATAGTTACGTCGGATTGTAATTTATCACTGTTTATACAGTTTTATTTTCAAACGTATGCTATTAAATCATAGATTTTGGTGCATTTATTTTCTATATCTTTCAAAATACATCTAAATTTTATTTTATTAGGTACACTTAATGACCGATAATAGAAATTAATAAAAGTGCCAAAATTAATAAAAAAACTAATCTACTTGGAAAAAACAACTTCAATTTAAAGATTTCGCGCAAGCAGAAATATGTGAACGTGTAAGAATATGCAGATTTTTCGAGCTACTATGTTTGCGCCTGACAACTAAATGGAAAATTGCATGTATGTTGAAGACACTCTAAAAGTTAGCGTGAATCCGACGTGACTACAAGCTTAAGCCTTTGTCTGGGCCAACAGCCGTCAGGTTAGAGCGAAAAGAAGAACAGCGGCTTACCGGCGCTTGCTGGTGGAAGCAAACGCGAAAACTAAAAGCCCCGCAAAGCTGCGAAGTAGAACAAATTTGCCTTCGGGTTCGAATGAAGTAAAACGATTTTTTCCGTCAGAAACATGGCGCAACATTGATTCTACATTGTGATGTTAAAAAAAGTACAATAATACGTTTTCGAAAATCGATGGAAAAAATTGTTCAATACTCGTCGGATAACAATTGCCTTCAAATGATAACGCGAAAGCTAAACGCAGTTGCGTACTTATGTGAGGAGTAAAACGTGGCTGCGCTACTGCAATATAATGTGATAATGTTTCAGAATATTTTACTCGAATAATTCGATAAAAATTGTGCGTATAAAAGCTATATTAGTCTCATATCTGCTTAGAATAACGTCAGTCATATTTTTTTTATTTCACTAAAGACGGAAGAATCAGGAAATATTATGATTTCATTAAGGAAAATTTCGCAGAGAGAGTTCAGTTATTTTTCATCTATCTGAGGATCTATTTTTTTTCTTTAAAGAAATGAAAAAATACTGTCACATTTCATCATTTTTAGAGTAGATTATTAGATTAGATTAATATTATTAGATCAATATCGTATTTTTAAACAATAATTTCTCGACGTTACATATCCGCTATAATAATTTATCATTTAGCAATATTTGTTTATTTTACAAAATATTTGCTATTGCGATATTAAACGTAAATGATTGATATCAATAATGAGGCTTTCTATTTTATTAAATTATTGAAGTAGATAACTATCTATGGATTAATTGAAAGCTATATGTGGAGAGGGGAGGAACATTCCGTAATACCCCGCATATCTAACGGGAGGTATTTAGTGGCGCGTCGGTGCTGAAACATGGAAGATGCTGCGGATCATCTCCCGCCTCCATTATCAATATCTCGAGATATTTGCGAGAGCTTTGTACCAGGGAGTCTGCGGCGGTGGAGGCTTTGGCGGATTTACGGGACCGCCTTTCGAAGTTCATCCGTTAATGACCAGGCCTTACCCTCTCAGTCGGCAGGGGTGTAACTTCCCTCGCGAATATCCGAACCCGCTACTCGTAGCTGGCTTAACTAATGACATGTTGAAGCGCGATATCGTCACAACTTCCGGTTCCAAGAAACCTCTCTCGCGACCACGCCCCGCTACCGTCATCGACCGACGTCTTAACAAGTTCGACGAAAGGTAAAACGACGATAACTGAAGCCGTCTGTTTTCGGAAATCCATCGAACGATCTTAATATTGAAATAAGAAATTCACAATGCTTCATCTTCGTTATAATACAGCCTCTCGTGTTTAGCATTCCTATTAACTATAGATGTAGGTTTCCTGCAGAAGAGATTCTGTAACGTCTCGATACCGTAATAATCCGTAGCTTGATGACTCTACTAATTACAAAGTAAATTATGAAACAGCTCGCTTCGCAATTATTACGCTTCGCCGATTTTGTGAAGTTCTCTCTAATATATTCTCTATAAAAAAAGCATCTAATAAGTACTTGATTTTTCCTCCAATTATATAAACTCGTTCGTTGACATGGCTCTTATCGAAGACAGAGCGAAAAATCTACAATAAATGTGCTCCTCGTCGATAAGGAGTTAATTACGTTATTTGAATTAGCAATTAAAGAACAGATTTTTCCGCCAACTCCGTAGCTACCATATCTCTTTTTTTCGCAAACGAAGTTACCTTCGCGGGCCAAGTTAATTACAAGTTACGAAATTAGAACTTTACCGCCTGTTCCCGGATCCCAGGACGCAAATTAATCCAGCAGGACGGGAATACAAGAAAAAGAGTATAAGCGGATCCCCTGTTAAAAATATCGTCCTCTTAACAACGGTCGCATTGGAACAACGCAATTTGAAAATTAAAACTCCAGGCGTTTCTCATGACAAAGGCTTTCCTCCTTTCTCTGTATTCATTTCACATACGTAAAATGCACTGTTCTACTCATATAGAGAAGAAGAACAAGAGCGCAGAATGCAAAGATTGAATATTCAAAGCATTAGGATTAATTGACAGATCTTTCCAATTCAAACGTAATATCTTTTTTACACGAAAAATTTCCATCCCGTTGTCAGGATTAAAAGAAGAATTACCATACATCCACACAAGAATAAAATTCCGAAATTAAAAGTAAGTTTTTCTATAGTGCAGTAGAGAAAATAATAAACTTAGCTCGGTACTTTTGAAGTTCACTCTTCATTCACACTTATTCGTATTCAACTTGCTACATTTATGACTTCCGCTAAAAGTTTCAGTCTAAAGGATGAATAATACATTTCGTATCCTATGTGGTACGGCGATACATATATTGTATTTTATTTTTTAAAATGCAGCACTTTACTGAAGAAACAGCATATTGAGATAAGAGTGCGCTTCATGAAGAGATACATCAAAAAACGGAAAAGGGCTTTTCGAGGAAAAGACGTGTAACATATTTGAAAATGAGAGAAGAGCAACACAATAAGAAGGCATGCTTAATGGCCCATTAAGAAAGTTGTAAAAAAGATTAAAGTTAAAGTGCCATTATGCAAAATTGTATTGCTCTCTGACTTTCTGTTCTTTGTCACACACGTGTATCTATGCGCATCAGCGACATACATATGCAGATGTAATGTAGCAAACTTTGCGTTTGCGTATCGCAAAGTTACACTAGTTTACAGCGTTTTTGCTCACGACTGACCAAGGATTGTCTCCTATTGTTTTTTGTTGCCCTGCATACGAATATACTAACCAAACAATTCTTACACATCGAGAATTGCCTCTATTCTCTCGCAATTTCAAAGTTTTGCAATAAACAGTAAGTGCCAAAATTAAAAAAGTAACAGGATAAAGTTAAAGAATATAACATTTTATGCTTGCAACTTATTTATACAGAGATATTAAAAATGTTTTATCTTTTGCGTCTTGTAAGTTAGATCTGTTTCTCTTATTGTTAGAAGAAACCAACAATAATCACCCATCATGTTTTCATCCTTGAATGAATCTCCTTAACTGATGTGAGTCTTCATAATTTTATTTATAGTTATTTGTATTGCCAATATGGTCTATTTTAAATATATTTCAATTTACTTTAATATCACTTATTTTATATTTAAAAAAAATTAAGTAAGATGTGATGGATAGTTTTTTCTTCAAACGTATTGTGTGGGCCTGTATTTAAAATGTCTTTAAAAATTTATTTATATGATATTTATTGATTGAGCAAAAACAAAATAAAAATTTGTAAACTAGTGTAGTACGTGGCGAAAAATACTCGAAAATAATTTAAATTAGAAATTTCCACTGATTATAACACAGCTGTTGTGTTCCCGTAAATTATCCTTAAATTATTCTAGTTTACTTCTTCTCTGCATTTCGAAAATCGTGAATATCACGGCAGTAAATATGCATAGGGTGGTTAGAATAAGATGCAACTAATTTAAGTAATGTATGATCTACTTCTTTTTAGTAATGTAATGTCTACAGAGGCATGAGTATATTTTTTCAAATTATATGAAAAATAACGCATTCTGCCGAGTATTTTCATTTTTCTAAATAATACTTGCTTGACGACAATATTATTTAAAGAAGTAACTATATCCATATAAATAATAAATTATATTATTCTTGAACTCTTACCAGAGAGTAAAAG
>VBVQ01000959.1:17675-42836 GCA_011636635.1 Tetramorium simillimum
TTTTTACTAAAAATAATTATAAATTTATATTTTAAAAATTTTTAATTTAAATTTCTTTAACTTATTTAAGTAATTTTATACATATACAATATGCGTATATAATATACACATATGTATATATGTATATATGTATATATGTATATATATATATGTATAGATTGAATTGCATGTGATTTTAGCCACCCTATATTGCAGCTGGGCTGTGAACGAGAGTGTTGTTTACGGCCGGTGTGGAAGCGTAATTGAGTGCGCTTAATAAATAAACAAGCTCGTGCTCGGATACGCATCTACGGGATGCATAGGGAGGTGAGCTGTAAAAAATGAATTCATTTTTCAGGGACTGGTCGGCTCGGGAAATATACTGTCGCGACATTCCACTCGAATCGCGAAACTACGCATGAAAAGCTACAATAATCGGTATTGTATTTAATCAATTTTTTTTCTGATTGATGAAAAAATTATTTGCAATAAACACATTAAATATAAACTGAAACATCATGCTTTTCAAAGTATTTTATTATTTGAAAAAAGTAAGTAAAAAGGTTTAATGAAGACTCTCCGGAAGTATACTTTGGTTCGATTGCGAAAAATCAAAGAAGGAAACTTGAGACAATGGTGGAGGAACTGAATCCGTTCGCGTCCTCTCAAGAAACGAATCTTGATTAATGGCGTAAGTTTGCGTTACCATGTCCCGCGCCGGCCATGTTCGGAATGCATAATGGGTGGAATACATTAAAATTCAACCTCACGGGCGAACCCAAGAGAAGAATCTCTTTCTCTCTCTTTCCCTCTCTCTCTCTCTCTCTCTCTCTCTCTCTCTCTCTCTCTCCCTCCTTTCTCCTCCTACAACAGCGTCATTCTAAACGTGGAAAATAACATCGTTCTTCTCGCAATTAGCGCGGCGTCTTTGATCGATGATGGCAATTAGGTCGGTCCGCGTCGAATGCACGCGAGAAGTGCATCGGCTGCACACGCCGATCGTTAGGGAAACCTAAGAAAAATCCTTATGGCAAATCGTAAACGTTACACGAGTACAGCATCGGTCACGATCTTTCGTTAATGGCCGATTCACTGAATAAAGTCGTTCGCCACAGAGTTATCTTCAGCCGTTGATGTCTCCGTCTCGCGCTACGCCAATTAATCGAAAAGATTCGAGGATAAGAATTCTTCAATTGCCCTTCCTTCATATCTTTCCAATAGAAAATAAGTGCAATAAAATTCATCTTCCATTGAATGTGACTGCGACTTATATTGAAATATATTTAGTTGAATCTTTCCTTGAGCAATAATAATATAATCGGATAATATAAATATTTTACACTAATAATAAATAATAAAATATCAATGTATGAAATATTAATTAGCTACTAAGACATTCGTCATCTTGTTTAAAGTATTAATTACTTATATTTTTAGCGTCTTTTTAATAATAATATAAAACTTTTAATTATTTATGCTAGTTTGATATTCTCAGTATCTTAAAGCACCGTTTAAACTGCTTCATTTTTTTTTTAAACACAATAAAATTCTTTCTACATACTCGGCCGATTTAGTTTACGGGAAAAAACTTTTTAGGAATTTTTTACACACGTAAAAAAGCAGTCCCGCAGGTAGACCCGCAGTTAACCTTCACTCTTTAAATTTTTTCCGTATCTCGCTGTGAGCATATTACGTAAAACACAGGTTTCTCGTCGGTGGGAAAATGTCTAAAAATAATTACTGTCTAAAGATACCATAATATATGCGCATTTGTAAATGGTAAATACTGATAGTAATGAAAGTTTAAGTTTATGTTTGAATGATATTATAGTTCCATTTACAAATTTTTGTTTTCGCGTTGATGGTGAGACCAAACTCGTATGACACTGTGTATTAGCGCGTTTAATACCGTCTGCAATTTCTAGTTGAAACACGAGCCACGCAGCAATTTCCGCGCAAATTGCCGCGTTTTAATGGCTCCCAGTTGATCCTTTAAACACTTTCGTGCTATATAGCATTAAGTAGCTTAATAATTAACTCTTGTGTAGAACTTGCTCTGCAGTAAAATTCAACGCGAATTAATTGAAAAATAATATCCTTGCGCTCTTGCATCATTTGCATGTGTCATTTAAACGTTTTACGTATCCATTGTTAAAGAATTCGCCTATCAACGTATCAAATCCTCATTAGGCAAAACTTGAGCTCAAGAGAGTTAACCTTCACGTTTAACATTTAGCATACACTATGCAATACTTATATTTAACTAGTTTTCCTAGAAACGTCGAGTATTCGTTAACTAAGAAAATAATACAGAGATTTCGATCCGGCCGTAATGGTGGCTCACGTTTCACATTGAGAAACCTCAAGGTGTAGTGACTAATCTAAAAACCGGATCGACAGGACTACTGTCACAGCCGCACATTAATAATTTTCATTTATTTTACATAAGAATATGCTTTATGTGCCATATCACGAATATTATCTCGACCTTGCCTTGGCCTGATTCTTCCATCTCGAGGCGATCTCCTGTCGAGCAGCTGCCGACTCGTTTGTTTACTCGTATATTCAAATTGACTTTTCGCGGTTTATTAAGCGAATTACATGGCTAAAATTTAGCTCCGCGACCAGAGATATTTATTCGCGCATTAACAGGCGATACCCGGCGAGAGAGGTTGCGCAAATTGCAGCATCGGCGCGTTTTGCACCTTTCGAATAATCAGCAATGTAGCCTCCGATAATCATAATATAATAATGTAAATTAAATCTCTCCGTGTAATATAATGTGGCAGCAGAGTTTCAAAATGGGATAATCTCCGCGCGTTCAATTTTCGATATCGCAGACACAGGGAAAATGTGCCGTAAGTCACTTTTCATCGCTGCGAATAGACATCTAGAGATTATTTATGTGTGACATGGAAATTTCAATTCACCAAAATTATTCACCAATCTCAATTTCTTTTGAATCCCAAATTTCTTTTCTCTCCATTAATCTTTTTCTTAAATTTATTATGATGAAATTATCGCAAGAACCTCGCGAGAACGTGTTCCTTATCCTCTCGATCGAAATCATTAAGAAAACGTGAGATGTCTTATCGAAGCGGACCCCGCCACGATAATTCGCCACGAAGGCCGTAGAGCCGAGCACTCTCTGCTCTCGATAATATCCCACGGCACACGTGTAGATTTCATAGTTGCGACTTACCTTGTAACTGCCGACCGCGTGCGCGCCATCGTAGATGTAGAGATGGTCGTTGCAGTCTAACTGCAGCTGATCGAATCGGAGCATAAACCGCTGGAGGATGCTGTGAGTCTGGAAAGTAATGGCGCAATCGAGGTCCCTCTCATTTTGCGAGGTAAGAACGGCGCCGTCTATCTTCCTGTAGAGATCCCGTAGGAAGTATTTCTTGCAGACGTCGCTCATCTGGTCTGTAAGAAAAACGGAAACAGATGGGAAAGAGTTAATCGATCTGACTTGCTCGCAACTGGGAAGGATTCGATTACATCGCTATATGAATATTTCTCTAACGATCAGCATCCTTCGTAATATTGATTAAATCACGTAAATGTGAAAATAGAACATGTACTTATAAAAAATGCAGTAGCTGTCAAAGTGAAAATAGCATTGAATTTTTAGAGGCTATATATACAATGACGTTTTTTCCGAAATAGCTTGTATGACAAATTAAAAATATCTTCTGTAGAAATAGTATCTTGTATTTATTACGATCTTTATCGCGAATTTGTACTCAGAAAAAAAGAAGTATAAAAAGAATACCAGCATTAAATTAATATAACCCGATATTTTCAGAAATTAAGGGAACAAAATGAAAGTCAGCGTTTTAGCTGGCTGCAATATTTTGCGCTTTACGTTTCGATGGAATGGAACAAACATGCAATCGCACTTTTGCTCCATTACGCGCACGCTTTAAAAACCGCGCTTACAAAGATGAAAATCACGTTTTTCTAGGTCAGTCAGTGAAAATTCCACTTTTGCACGCGGATGACACGCCGTGACGCCTCGTACAAATAGCCCACAATGCTAGCGCGCGATTGCAGCCGACAGGTTTGCGGATTTGCATTTAAAACGAATGATAACGAATGCACGACAGTCGGCAGTCAACGTAGTCGCGAAATAAGTTACAGACGCACTTTGTCCCGGACTAGGACGATATTGCGATCGCTGTAGTTTCCCCCGGCATTATGCCGTAACATATTTCGCGGGACAGGTAACAGAGGTTGCAGTTCCGGAACTTGGCGCTCGCGTCTTCGTCTGGCAAGTCCTCCCCCTTCCCTTTGTTCCCAAACCATTACCGTCCCTTTGCAGCTGGGCTCTGCAACATCGAAATTACTTACGCCCAAGAGCCGCGGTTCTGTGACGCATGCGTTTACTCGCACCGGCTCAAGTGCGGCCCGCAAAACGGTCGTTGCGTCACCAGCCCGCCCCGCGTTTTCGCGGCCGAGTGTCGGCGGAGTGTGTGAGTGCGCGGCAAATAAACAGCCGCGGGAAATCCAGCGCGAGCATTGCACCGCGCGCGATCAATTACATAGTAATAATTTACCAGCCGCCCCATCGGCAAGATGCAAGTACGAGATAGACGAAAAGCGATGAATTCTGTCGAGCGCCGTGTTAATACGTGCGCAGGTACGTTATTAATGCAATCGTTCGGTCATCGCGCCATGTACGTGTATTCCGCAAAACTCTATGATTGTCTTTAAATCCGCTCAGAATGCATCAGGCTACGTGAAAAAAATTTCTCTTGGGAATAAGTGTTTTCGATTTGTCGCTGCATGTTTTAACATCTTTCGAGATCTTCTCGTGCCAAGTTGAACCTCACAACGTAACGTAACATGTAATGCGGCATATTGTAGGTACATAAATGTACATGTTTTATCGAACTGCGAACTTGTGTATACTAACAACAATTGTGTGCAATAACAACTTTGTCAAGCTGTTAACTTTTACTGCCATTGGTATGAAATTTTACGAGTCTTGCTCACGCCTCGGCACCGCCGCCCGCTTGTCGAACACGTACGTTGCGTTGCACATCTGGGTGAAGCGGGTGAACAGGAAAAACGTGACTCGCCGTTAAGTAATGTATTATGGCACGCGCAGGTGGCATTCCGGATCGACGATATAGAGGCTACCGTCGATGCCTCCGAGCCTGCACCCCCCGATCACACGTGAATCGAGAACCGATGCGCAATACTTCTTCCGTATCGACAAACGTCGCTATTTTTCTGAGAGCACGATGAATTGAAGATATGTCCGATAATTGCAACATGTATATTCCACTCTGCTGAGTCGAGCATTTTGAAGGCACACAAAAGCACCATTACCTTAATATTGTAGGAGTAAGTTGAAGCTTTCTGTCATCTAGATATTCAAGACGAGTAAAAGCGTCGCGGGAAATTTTAGCGTTTGGAAACTTTGAAGAGTCACAAAAGGCCTTTGTGCAATAGGGCAAAACTGGACTCTTGAAAGAAACTAAATTCGGTCCCCCAAGGGGGAAGATTCAGAGATCAGAAAAACAAGTACCGAAGACACAAATCTTCTTCGAGTTCCGGATCAGTTTTAGGGAACATAAATTTTGTAGGAACGGTGAGAATATTCGAGAGAGAACTATTTTCTCAGACAACCATGATTTAGCGAATTTAGCGAATAAGTAACTTTATTGTAGCAAGAAGTTTCGACTCTCAAACTTCTCTTATACGAGATGAACCACTATAGACAAAATATCTAAATTTCTTCCTTAAGATTTTCAACAAGATTTCGACAAGATCTTCCAAAGACAAAAATAAAATAGATTGAGTTTTCTTAAACTTGTTAAGAGCACAAGCTTTTTTAAGCAAATTAAACGAGATATTTTACACAGTCAAATTTAATGAACTTTTATTGATTTTTAAATAAATTTAAAAATTTTTATCTCTTATTTTTTTTTATCCAAAGTATACATTTAATATTTACACTTCAATCATGTTTGTATTGGAACATTCTATTCTCAATGGCTTCCCATGGAAACGTTTATACCAGGATGCTTGACCAGCGCTCGGTCAGCTCAAAAGCGATTACGTTCCTCAATAGGAAGCGCCTATTCAGATGGGCAACGATCAAGATCGCGCGTCCTGCCGCACTTAATCATTTACAGTTCCTCATCGAAGAATCGATTCACCGACTCGTGTAACCGTTTAAATGCGCGTTCTGACCGATAAACGGACCGAGTCGAATTATTCGACCGATTGGCAGCCGATCGATTCGCCCACTGTCGAGATAATGGGTCGACTTGATCTCAATGCAGCCACGATTAAGTTTAATCTATCATGCTCGATGAAATAAAACTTCATCAAATTTTCAATTACATCATAGACATCAGATTATATCAGATTATAATTTTAGAAGAATCGATTTCATTTTGACACTCCACGAAATTTTACATAAGAAATTTTATACAACGACTTATCTAACGACTTATTTAACGCTATTAGCGTTAAAGGATTTATCACTTTAATTTGCTTTATAACAATTTCGAATTTTTTGGAAGCGTAGAATCGAGATTTTTTTTGGTAGAGTTTCTGTTTATCTTGTTTCGTAGATATATTTATTGAATGTTGCATTTAAATATCACTGAACGATATGAAATTTTGCTTTATTTTATTTATTCATCAAGCGACATAGAATGTACATTTAATTGTCGTTCTTTACAATTATATTACTGTTGTAGCATATTTGATTACTTTATATATCGCAAGAAAAGTTATTTGTCGATGTAATTAATTAACAGTAGTTATGCGATATTATATTTCCATTCAAGAACAATCAGTGTTAATTACTCTCAGTGAATAATTTAATAAAATGTGTCATGATGTCTCGCAAATTATTCCGAGGTCGCAATTTCCGTACCCGGTCGCCTTATATTACGATTCCATTTGAAATGAATATTTGCATAGAAATCTCGTTTACTAAATGAACGTTCACATAAAAATCTGAATTAATTTTTTATAGTCCGCTAAGATAAAATTTTTAGATAATAATTTTTCATTTATATTAAAAATTATTAAAAATTTACGCTCTCGAAGGTTCATATACGGACGGAATTTACGCAAATCCTTTACGTAACATAAATTCTAAACACATATGTGTTGGATGTTTCAGCTGTAATTTTAACAATTTGTAAAGATAGAACAATTTGTGCGAGGCATTCCGCGCTCAGAAAAGCGTGAGGAGATCTATTCGACTCGGTTGAGCTTCACCGCGATCGAGATTTCTTCGGTGCCGCCGATTCGTTCCGGCTGGACGAGCCGCAGGAACGAAGGGACGAAAATAAAAAGCTCGTAACGAGGCCGCTACACGGGGGTGAGGGGGAGAGACGCGGCGTCGTCGTTCCGAACAAGAAACTCGATTGAAAAGTTTCCGCTCGTCTCGCGACGAAAGATAGTTTTCCGCATGGCGCGCCCTCGCAGCTGCCGATGGACCGTTCGCATCCGAAGCGAGAACATTTTCGGGGTGAGTCTCTGACGAAGATTCTCGTGAAGATAAAAGCGTGCTATTTCCGCCGGCGCGGCGGTCACACGGCGTCGGTATGAATAAAGTATGGCGAAGCGGCGATCAGCGTCGTCGGAATGCCACGTGTGCGCGCCGCCGCATCTCGCGATCGTCAAACGAACGGTCTGACTTCCTTCCGCTAGTTTCACTTGCTTGCGGATACCTGCCACCCGAGTAGATGAACTACTGCCGTCGCGTCCGCACCGCAAATCTCACACACGATGATTCAGATTTAACCGTCGGACGCGTGTACATAAGTGATTGAGCTAAACGACAGAGATAAGGTAATAATAAGACGAAATTAATTGGACATTATTTATCGTTATTTCTCCGACGATTTAAGGAAACTTTCGAGGCAGATCGTTTGTTGAAACGCTCAGGAATCAGCCTGCATAATAAATATAATTATTCTCTGTTCTCTCTGGGAGGGAATGAAAAGTGCACACGCAGAAATTCAATTTCGACTTGAAATTGACAAAGAAAGGAGATTCCGTTGTCTATGTGCACCCTTAAAACTTAATTCGTTGAGATGAGTTTAATCTCCGATGTTAAATATCTCCGCAATTAAATCTCCTTTCAAATATTTGCCAAGAAAAAGTCGGCTCGTAAAGCTCGAAGAATCATTAAAAAGATGTTGACATAAGATGAGATTAAATTGCAGCAGATATACATTTACATCAAATTAAAAAACTGTTTTAAAGATAATTAATAACGCGCAAAAAAATTAATCGACAAGTAGCAGGAATTTTTCAGAATAGAGCGAAACTGAAACTAACAATCAACTTTTCTCGATATTAAACGATACTGCAATTTTTACCCACTTTGCAGTTAAAATTGCCCCTCCCGCAATCTAACTTTGTCCTGCGGTAATTTGATGTCCAGTAAAAACTTTAATACAGAGTGCTCTTGTTTCTAATCATTTTTCTTGTATAATTCGTTATTGGATTTAGGCGTATCGCTTAAACTCGTTAAATTTTGTCGTACACGCAAAATTAATCTCGCTTGGCTACTTTATACGCGTTCGCGTGAATTCCAGTATTTTTTTTTTTTAAAACATTGCTGTATTTCCCGATAAAGGCCGATAAACGCTCATCATACGATCGATGAAGCGGTCATTTGGGGAACGCGTCTGTACGCGGAGCAAATATCGATCCGCAATTTTCGATCTGTCGTCCGATGGATCGCGCCGTGTAATGTCACCGCGAAGTTTCGAATTTCACGTGAAGTCGCGTGCGAAACGAGCCAGGCCACGGGCGAGGGGGCGAGCGGGCTTACGCGAGCAATTGCAGGACAGGGAAGCGAAACCAGAAGGTATAGAATAGAGAGAAACAAGCGAAAGAGAATGAGAGAAAGAGAGAGAGAGAGAGAGAGAGAGAGAAAGTGAGTGAAAGGAGGAAGGGAGGGAGGGAGAGAGAGAGAGAGAGAGACGAATGATGTCGAGAGGGAAGGAGACCCTTTGGTCACGATGGTGCGCGTCGGCCCTACGACCCTCTGGCAACCACCCCTTCTCGTATGCCACCATCCAACGCGACCCTCCCTCTTGTACCCGGTGTGCGCCCTCCACCTCCTCGCCCCGGTTTCCTTTCTCTCTCGCTCCCTCTCTCTTTCTGTCTTTCTCTCTCTCCCGCCTGGCACGATGTAAGCCCGCTCCGTCGATCAATATTACTCTCTTCGAGCGCACCACGGCTCGTCTGAGCGCCAACCGAGCGCTATCATATTAAGTTCCGAGCACTTTGCTCCGAGCACTTGGAGGAGCTTCGGCACATCGCGAAAGTTTTCTCGCGCGAATACGCCAAGACCGCGCGATATTATCTGTATCTCTCCCTCGTGACGGAGGCCGCATCGCCATTTTTACGGGTCGTGCGGGGTCTCCATCTATTTTCTTCCTCGAACGAAGCGAATGCAAATTTTTACTTGTGCTTGATAAATTCCATCGTCATCGGATGCTGGGTCTCCCGTCGTTAAAAACTGCCGTAATCTTGTCTTTTATGATGTATAACCCTTGATGAAAATTAACGCAAGCTTTCAGCTCGAACGCGGACGCTGTCAATTTACGCGAAATCTCGGAAAAATGTTTTATTAAACGTGGATTTCAATTTTCGCAAAACGTGAAAAGTGAAAAATTATTTTTAATGACTTTTAATTGACGCGAAAAGATTTAACACTTAAATTCACGTGTTATCAATACCTATTTGGACTTTCACCGAAATTGTCTCACTGAACGGTAGTTTATAGTCCGCATGTATCGCAAAACAAAGTTGCTCCCTATTTCTAGTCGAACAAATCTAAACCCATCTTACAGCAAGTGTTTTCCCTTCAATTTTCGTTCGCGTTCGCGCGAAAGAAGCATCGTGTTTCGCAAGTGTTTTGTCGCGAAAGCACGCAAGCATTCTGCAAGTTTTGCAATTTTATTCGACGAGATGTAATAGGAGGCCCGGAAACAATACTATCGACGCACATATACGCGGACACTCTTAAAAGTTTACCTGGGGGTTACGACCGGTTTACGTTCCAATCCCCGTTGCACCTTTCCCGCAGGGATGACTGATCCGCACAGTCATTTGGGCTTAGCAAACCACCCACGGACCCGAGCTCAATACACTGCGGACCACCCATATACATGTACACGTTATTATATACACGCATATGTTTCTAAGTGAAGCAAGATAACATAATTAACAATCAAGAAGGAAAATTATAAAAAATAGATATTATATATTTAATAACAAAAGCTAAAACTTATTATTGTTTTAAGAAATGTTTTAATTTAATTGATTCTCGATTCCAAGAATTAAAAATATTTTCTGTTATTAACGTCGTTATTAACGAGTTAGTTTAATAAAAAAAAGAGTATACAGTTTTTGATTTACAAAACCGCTAAATTAAAGTTTATGAAAAGATAGGCTGTCATTTGAAATGCTGCAATTTTATGAAATGAGATACGGCATTTATCCGCGATTTGTCCACGTCAAAAGTAATTAAGCATTTTAGCGTGTTTCACATATATTTCAGCGTTTACGAGACGTCCGTAAATTCGGGTACATACGCGATTGCTTTCCGCGCTGGTTCGATCAAACGTTTGATCGACTATGAAATGCTAAAATCTCGGTCGTGGTGCAACACCAAAATTCACGTCTAATGAAATCGCGGAGCGAGCGTGGGGGAGATGCGATCGTAAAAATTCCTCGTCGCGAGCGAATGCCCCGAAATTATATGTTGGACCACTAAAAAACGATACTCGTGTTTTGAATACGCGAACTCAGGGGTCGCGACCCGGCCGTAAAAATTCGCGACACGGCGACCCGCCGTCGTAGAAATGGCACTTAATCCGCGTCGCCGCGCCCGGAGTATCGACGTTTCGGAAAGAGCTCTCGACCCCAGACTTTTCGTGAAGTACAAACTTATGAACAGGAAATAGCGACGTTTAATTCAAACCGCATCTCCATTTCCCGCGAATTCCGCTCGAGTAAAACAGTAAAAATTAAAGTCCTACTTTTTGCTGTGGCGCCTCTATCGTGTTTCTTATTAAAACAAACAAAATAAAATTTAATTATTTTATATTTTTTATATATTAGCAAAATTATTATTAACATAAAATCGCTTGATTAGAGACTACATCTAGTTCTAATATCCGACTCAATACATAATAGATTAATACGTAATAAATTAACCATAATAGATTAATATGTCATTACTTTATTCAACGCATTCCATTAAGTACTTTATAGTCGCATATATATGTTAATTAGTTAATATAATAGTTCGTTAATATCCTATATCGAATTCAGCCGTTAAATTAACAGTTAAAAAGGCGAGATCGATTAATTCCAGTACCTACATCAAACTATCGCATTTTATGACACGAGTTTTACATTTTTCGTTCTTTATAATTCGTTAATTTGCAATTAATGCTAAAAACGGGATCATTTGTCAAATCCTTTCAAATTCATTTGGATCTGAAATGAAATTTTAAATGTAATAATTTTATATGTATTTTATATAATTCACCTATCCATGCATTCTATGTAAAAATTGACGCGAAAAACATGTTTATGCACAATTATGCACACGTGAACAAACGGTGGACATTCGTGCTGGCTGGTGTACGCGTCGCGATAGGATCGATTCTCGCCACTATCGTAAACCTTACGAATCTCAAGTTCTTACTTGTGCGAGGCGCACCTTGAGCAAGTAACGCCAGACACATGCGTCCCTAATGCATTAGGACAACTTTTCCTTCTTCCTTCGCCGCGAATATGGGCACAACCCACTTTCCGCCGCGCACGAAGTCGCGAATGCAGTTTCAGACTCAAAGACGCAGCGCCGAGAATGTTACAGACATAAGCCGTAAAGAGTAAATTTTACAGGAGCGCGAAAGGAAGAAAAAAGTAGGAGATATTTTATACGGTCGATTCCCCGTTTCCGAAAGGGATTCTGCGAAAAATCCTTTCTACCTTTCAGAGACGGACAGAAATAATGCTCGGTTGTACCGTCTACCCGATTACGAAAGAAATAACTTTGTAAAAAATTGACTTAACGAAACTTTTCCATTCGAATAATTCATTCGCAAGTTACTCGCTCATTGAGAGAAACGACTATAATATTTCATTCGTTTCTGAAGAAGCTAAAGGGTTTCCCCTCAATAGGGACATTACTCAGTTTTATTATAACTTGCGCGAGCTAAATCCAATATCGTTCTTAGCGTGCTCTACATATGGATAAATGGCGATGGAATTCGAGGATTCGAGAGGGACATGATTTGTGGCGCACCGATAACGTCAGGCAACCTGATACGGTGTGTCGTACGACGGCCCCTGTAAACCGTATTTTTAGCATACGTTGATGCCAAAAAGCGAGCGAATCAGCGGCAGAGAAATATCTCTCGAACCTTGTGTCTCTCCTCTCTTGCGAAACCGCGCGCGCGCCGATAATCCATGATACGAATTCTCGTTCGATTTTATGGCACGATTTTATTGTGCGACGCGCGTTGTCCGCGCGGTTATCGAGAGCAATGATAAATTTTCAGATACCATCTCGAATTCTTGCCCCGATATCGAGAGGCGAACGACATCGATGGATGGGGATATCCTAGCGACGTCCCGCAGGGATATATTCCGCTTTTGTGTCACAGGCCATTTTAAAGAACCTGATGAAATATTCGGAGTCTTATGGTCTATAATATTCTCTGATCGGCTTAAATTCAAAAGATGTATAGCATCTAGCTTTAATCTTATTGTTACATAAAAATAGAAAGTTTAGATCGAAGACTGATCCGTCGCATGTAATCACATTTCGAGATAATATCAATAAGTGAAGCCAACGTTAAATTAAAGTATCAGGCCGATCGTAATCTTAACTCAAACATTTCAAGTATCACTTGCGGATAAGTTGTTTACGTAGTTGTATCGCAAATAAGTTGTTCTCCGATACTCCAATACATTTTTATAACTCATTAACTGCAGCATCACATTCATACAATGATAATCTTTTGCTATTTCAATATTTTCTAACATTTATCTTATCATTTAACACGCTACTGAATCCATAATTGCGTCGTCGTTTAATTGCAAATTACATATTTAATTTATATTGTTTTAGTATATTCAATTAAGCGTAAATACACTGAAAAAAAATTCTGGTTGGAAACGGACGAATCAGAAAAATTTGTAGGATTTATGAAATATTCTGGTTATTGTAATAGAAATTCTAGTTATTATAATAGAACTCACTTTATAACTCAACTTATAATAACTAAAATTTCTATTATAACAATCAAAATATTTGATTAAACCTACAAGATTTTCTGATTCATCCGTTTTCAATCAGAATTTCTTTTCAATAAACCGATGCCACGCACAATCGAAACTATTCGAATGTAGTACGTTAATGATACACAAAGATCCACAATTACAACTTTAAAACGGTAACAAACATGCTTGCACATCTTTAGCACAGTATTAAAACATTCGTGTAGGATACACGACTCCAAACGAGTCAGACCTACAGATATTCATAAAGATTAAAGGAGACATGCTTTATCGAAAATCTCCTACAAATGTGAAAACATTGGAGCCGTCGCGCTTCAGCACCCCATCCCTCGCCCGACATTACGATCCCCCTCTCAAGTTACATCGATAAGAGGCACGAGGTGCGTACTCACAGTTGTCATTCTTGCCATCGACGCGGCCGGCACTCTGGCACAGCACGAGCGCCAGGAGCAAGAGGGCTCGAGTGCCCCCCGCTAGGCACATCCCTGCGGCGGCCTTATCGTTATCGCCACGCGCACATCGTCCACATCACCCCCGCGCGAAAGGCACAGATAGGGTCGTCGTCGTCGTCGTCGTCTCTTTCCCTCTTCGCACGCACGCACGCACGCACGCACGCACGTACCACCGCGTGACGGACACCACGACGAAGCAACCGCACCCCGCGACGTGTCCCGCGCGACTAAGCGCCTCCGCTCGGTGCGATTTTACGCGCGAACCGCCCCCACACACATCGTTCCCCGTTGCCGACGTAATCGTCGTAGCCGTCGTCGTCGTCGACGTTGAAGCGAAAGAGAAAGAGAGAAACGGTGGCAAAGAGAGAGAGAGAGAGGGAGAGGGAGCGAGAGAACTCGCGCGTGCGCCCTACGAATTTCGAGAAGGGTGTGGATGTGGACGGGGGTTGAAAGGACGTACTACGCCGACACCCACGCTCATTGTTGAGGCGAGTTAATGAGGACGAGCGTAACCGGCTTTTCGACCGGATTACGCTACGTCGCAGCGCGGCGCGAACGCGCGAGAACGTATATCGCGGAAACACACCGTACGGAAAATGCGGAGGGAAGTGGTGGTCGACGATTGGCTCGGGGACGAGAGAGAATCCCAAATGAGATCGTTTGACTCGATGTTGTTCACCCTGAGAAATGTAATCAGATATGCATTTTGCAGCTCGAGGTATTAAGCTCGCCCATCTCTTTTCATTAAATCAATAACTGACAATTGATCGAGGCAAATCATGAAAATATACTTATACATAATATAATATATGTATAAATATACAAAATGAATATATAATCACATGGTGTACATCAACTAAATCAAATTGTGACAAATTCGAACAAGTTATTTTAAAATGTACAGCTTCGTCGAAATCTGGAAGAGGGTTAATTTCAATTTTATTGTATACTCACGAGCGTTGCGGACAATGATGCGCGCAGTTTTACAAATAAGGGTTACATATAATCACATTTTGAATTTTCCTACGTGAATCCGCGAGTTCGCGTAGGAAAACGGATACCGGCGAATGTCAGGGAATAACTTTAAGTTGAACTTCGACGCGTGTTATACCGGCGTTCTAAATATCGTCGCGCAACCATAACCGAGAGCACAATGTGCTCCTCGAGCGGAGCCAGATGCTGCATACGGAAGTTACAACCCTGGTTACACGTTCCCCCATCGCGGTCGCGGAAGCTGCGAATCGCGGCGAACTTCCCCGTCGCATTCAATTTCGAGGAAATTTAGAATTCGTCGCGGACGCCGACGACCCCCCGAAGGCATCGCGTCGGCGGATGGCAGAAAAAGTGAAGGAATTGCAAATCTTGACCGCGTGACTCGCGAGTCGCCGGCACGCGGAGAAGTTTGCGCGGATCTGGAGGCGGATGCGGATTGTGCATTTCGGCGCATACGAAGTTATAATACCTCGGCGCTGAACCGTGAAGTTGACCGAAGAAGGAAACCGTCAAAGTGCCAGGTGCGCTTTCGCAGCGTTCTCACTGCTGACGGGAAAAGTCTGCACGTTATAAATATAAAAAAATTGAAATAGCTCATATAGCACGGATATTAAAAATAAAACTGAACGTGTAACATGTGTAAGAGAAATCGATTATTGAAGAAGGAAGAAAATGTAATCCGTTTTTATATATTTTTCGTGCACATTTTATTTCTCAGTCTCTGAGGCTTAAAAAAGTTTTCTAAATGAAAATATATTGTTCACAAAGAGATTAAACTCTGCTGCTCTAGACAAAGAAAATATGTTTTAGTTACTTTCACATTATTAAATTGTGAAAAATATAAGTAGTCGTAGAATATATAATTATAAGAATTAATTAATATTTTCCGGAAAATAGATGATAAAGTTTCCTTATTTTCCATGTATAAAATTAATTAAGAGAGATCATACATAAAAGTAATTAAGGCGGCTTCCGTAAGTACGTTAACAAATTACAATCGGTGAAAAAAAAATAACTTAGGCAACTTTCGGTTAACCGTCAGGGACGAACGGATTCAGGCGACGAGCGATTAAAACCCTTTCCTTTTAGGTGGAAAATTAGATTGCCGTCGGTGGACGGGGTAACAGGCGAGGTGACGAGATTAAGAAGTCGTCTGCGGAAAACTAAGGAGGTGCGAAAAGTCGCCGTGGTAAATCTCATTTTATAAGCGACGCGAATGAGTTATTGTCCAGCGACCAGTCGATTCTCTCCCTTCGGAAAGTGCTCTCGTCCGGAAAAAATTTCGCGAAAAATATTCCGCGACGATTGTTGCTATGAAGTTCGATCCTGTAATTTTCCATCAGAATTGATAAGGTGAATTTTTCGCACGAATTTTTTGAGTTTGCGATCAGATAGAGCAACGAGAATTTTATTCGCGAGCGCGCACTCGCGAATGAGATTTTATCCACTGTAAAAAGTGTAGAAGTTCACTGATAATTTCGTGACTGATTTGCTCGACGAGGTCGTGCTATTTTCGTAAAAGAGTATACAGAGAATAATACGGAAATCATTAGACGCGATGAAGACGTTAATATTTTACATTGTCACTGACAACCGAGGAACGTGATGCATATTTTATCATTGCTGACATATGGTTCGCATAATCGACAAAAGTGAAAAAGCTTGAAACATTTTTTATTTTTATCTTGTTAAAAAATTGATAAAAATTAATTTTGAATAATTTATTTATTTTTTAATTATTAACAGATTTATTAACAGATTGACACTTTTAAAGAATTATTCATGTAAATTATATTTATATGTACATCAAAATTTTACGACTTATAAAGCTTTAAATATGTATTTATTGCTTTAAGTGTCAATAATGAGACAATTGTTTGACAATCTGGGAGGATCGCTATGTAAAGATGATGATCAATGAAAATGGATGGCATTATCATGACGTTGTCGATGATTATATGATCGTATAAATCGACGAATGACGGAGGCACAATCCAGTCAATAAAATCCCTCCAACTATTACAATGCCACAATTTCCAGTTCCGCAGGTCGTCATACCGCGGCGTCATACAAGCGAGAAAAATCGATAACATACGACGTGTCCATCATATCCGTCGCGATGTCGTGAAGCGATGACACGACGGCATATCGCAGCTAGTCAAAGGGTTAAATCGATACCACGATTTCCGGTTATATTGGGATACCTTCGAATGACCAAAGTAGTAAAATACATAAAACATTGCACATTCAATCAAATATATTTTATAAATATGAGGTTCGTTATATCAGTAATATTTTCTTTATTCGAAAAAATAAAAGATTCCGTTTTTAAATAATACTTAAAATTAACTACATTTCCTAACGATACCATTTAGATTATTTTCTCATCATTCGACATTCGGAATTTCTTAACAATCATTCTTGTTATTTATCGCGAATACAACGCAGAATGTAAACTCTGAGAAGCATTATAATAATCGATATTACGATTGCAGAAACTATCTTGACAATTGTACAAAGTTTTATATTCCTCAGTCATCTCCATTGCGCATCATTTTGCTTCTCTCGCTCTGCCTTTGTCTCGTACCGCTTTACGTATCAGCGACCGTAAAAATCTCTTTTACATAATCCGCAAACGTTTTATTACGCTTTTGAAGCGCCACTTATTAACAGGTCTTTTCTCTCTTTTATCATATTTCTCAATCTAGTTTTCATCGCGCGACGGCTTTTCGCGTACGCTGAAAAAAAAAGCTTACAGCGTTACGTATTTTAATAGCAGCGCTTTAAATTAGTATCTCGGTATTAAAGCGAACTCTCTCTCCATTGCCTCGGGTAGTTTTTGCAGCGAGGCATTAAATCGGACGTTGCAACGCGAAATTTCGTTTTAGAGAATTAAACGGGAGATGTGCATTCGGAAGAATGTAGCCACGCGACGCTCATGGCTGCGAACTATCACTCTCACACTCTGTCCAGATTATATTTGCCGATTAATTGATCATATATTATAACTTCGATTAACTGGACAGAAAAGCAATAGCGGACAACGCGAAATTTTCTCAATGTGTTTCTCAGTAAGTAGATTTTGACAAAAATTATGGCTTTGCGACACGGTAAAGTGGTGAGATCAGGATCATAGCTAGAAAAATGTTCATCCTAAAATACTTTTTGATAGATTTATCTTGAGAGAGGTTTAGACTACTTACCCCGAGAAATGTCATCTCAAAGACAAAATAATGCTCGAGAGTCTGTTTTTATTCTAATAAGAAATAATTAAATATTCACATATATACATATATGACCGTTAACATTAACTCTAATAATTAGTTAAATAAATTAATATTTAATTATTCTGCTATTATCATTATTATTATTGTTATCGTGATTATCTATAATAATTCTTTAAATAGTTGAATTTGATATTTAATCAAAAAGTTTAAATTTGCTACAATTTGTAACTGACTACGATCTTGAAAGAGACAAAATCTACCTTTTCCACGACCAGGACAAAAATTAATTAAAATGGAAATCGCGAGAAGAAAGCCTCGGCGGCATTAGATAACACATCCTACATATATGATCCCGGAATCGCCGTCTCTCCTAAGGACTGCACGAACACGTTTCTAATGGCCATGCCATTTAAATAATTGCGCGTTTACGAAATAGTTGGACATTTTCTTCGCCTTCTTACGATTCTTCTCCTTCTTTAATCTTTCTCTGTTCTTCTTCAGATCTCTTAGGAACGGTCAAATCGTGTACTACGGATGGGAGAAATCGCGACATAAACGTGAAAAATTGTCTCTTACTCGTCCAATCATTCTTTCACAATTGAAATGTAGGGAATTATGTCGTTTTTATTGCAACTTCAGAAAAAAAATCAGAAGCAATATTAAAATGTTAAATAAGTAATTGCAGACAAAAAATTAGAATTATTTTTAAAATTCATATATGTGTGATATGTTTCTTGCTCATATTACGGAAACATAAAAAGTCCAAGAAATATTTAAATGTAGACAATTCTATGAATCGAAATTCTCTTCTATAAGCTCGTGAAAGACATAAATTCTTTATTTACTATAATACTAAACCCACGTGGGTTTCTCCGTTTAGCGCCAAAATAAGCATTATTCAAATTGCGCAATTATAAACCGTACCGTCTGTACTTGCTTTCGTTAAATCTGCAAACGGGTGCGCCAACGGCACTAGCACCACGATAATTCCGCGCCATACCGCTAAGGTATTCCATATCTTTGAATAAATTTCGCGAATGTAATCCGCGTAAACGTAGACGACCGGTTTTAAGTGCTCCGAGCGGGCTCCTAGCCCGCGGAAATCGTTATGCCGGTATTGTTAACGCGATGCATTCACACGCAGATCGCGAAACAAATTTGCACCTCGGCGACGAGATTTGTCTCGATGCGATCGTTATCGATGCAACCGCATCGCATCGTAGAGGACCGCGCCAGACTGTCTTCCAAAGTCGATTATGCGTCTGTTGCATAGTTACGATGTATTTCAATGAGAGGTAGAATTTTGATCAAATGTAGAACAACAGAATTAATGACAAATACTTCCCGACAAAAATAGAAATTGATTAATGTTTAAGAGTGATCAATTTCACGAAACATCTCCAATACTCGCAGTTCTGTTCTTGCTTAAAAAAAAAAACAGTTTCAATAATTTAATAATCGTAGCAGACAACTTGCTAATGGTTCATTTAAATAATTTATAGAAAGTCACGAGATTCCATCGTTTTACCATTCAAATTTAGCAAGTTATTTGTCATCGAAATTGCGTGCCTCGGACAATTAGAATAAAGTATCGATGACGCAGATTGATGTCGCACGGGGAACTTTTCTAATTTTATTTTGATACGACGTCATGCAGACGTCATGCAGACAAACTCCTGACACTTCATTTGCCAATTCTCGCGGAAAATAGCGCAGGACACACACGTCGCGCGATGTTTTTCTCGCCCTCTTCAACATGCGCGGGTGTTACCGCAGAATTGGATCACGCGTCCGTTTTTTTTTACTTTTTATTTCTGTATCCGCGACGTGGCTTTCGCGATGCTGGGCACGCGTCGCCGCTGAAAATCTCGTTTCGGAATCGATTAGAGTCGGCTGCGGAGCGACCGGGTTTTTGCTGCGCTGCCTCTAAAAATGTCGACGAAAATTAATCGCCCGTAAGACCGGGCGCAATAATCGTAAGCATCGTCGTTACTTTCCGAACTCCCGGCCGTTATTGGCTTTCGTCGTTCCTGATCTTGCCATGAGAACACAGAAAAGGCCGATGAAACGTCAGGTGGTAACAACCTACGGTGTTAATCAAGCTTTCTAATCCGAAATTATTTCTCGCGAATATATTGGAACAGTGCGAAAGCGTGACGGCAAAAGCTCGCGCATCACGACGGAACATCGCGGAAAATATAATTGACCGAGATATAAAGAAGCATTATCCAATAAATCTCTAAGTTCATCGATTACTTTAGAATTAACTTTCACTCAGACTTCACGCGACCGCTACCGCTATCCGACCCACTTTTAAGTTTAAATTGGTTTCTTCTAACTTTATTGCGCGCGAGATATCGTGCGTTTATAGCAAGCTTTAATCTCTTCATTATTAAAAACTACTTTGCATAAAGCAACATTACATTAAAAGAGAAAAATGCAGGACTGTACTTTGATTCAAAGTATAGACAGAAATGTCTCCGCTGTTTCAAGGTCAATAACGCGTTTCAACACGAACGTGACCTCGCCATATCGAGAATTTTTCCGTCCAAGCGGAATTTCATTTAATTAAAAGGATCCTGCGCGCCCGCGTAATTCGGATAATACCGGCAAACATTCTGCCGATGGACGGCAGTAATCGAGGCTCGACGTAATGCGAGCCTTAATCCCGGGATAATCTCACGGACGGACTATACGTTCTACCTTCGAGATAACTGTCGCGTAATTCTGGCGGGTCCCGACGGAAAGATTAAAAACTTTCTCCTCGGCGAACAGAAGAATCCCGCGTCGTTTGCGTTTTGTGGAATTCGCCAGATACGATTAATCGAAAAGAAGCAAATCGTCGAAAGCGCCCGATCGAGAAAAGATGATTTTGTTGGGCGGCGAATTGATCGAATAGCGAGAGCGATGTAATCGCAGACTATTGAAGGTAGCTAAGAAAAAGTCAACGAGATAGCTCCTTCGAAGGAAGAAAAATTATGCGCTGCGTTTACTTTATTAAATGACGATACAGCTTTATGAAGTACTCAAACAGCACGCGCGATAAGGTACTATTTGCGATAAGGTATCTTTGAGCGAATTTTAATTTGAAGTTCTACAGAGATAAATTCTATGGTTATCGTGATAAAAATTCCGATTTTCTAGCAAAATAAATATATTGAAATACGCTTGAAACTATTCTCGGATTACAAAAATTTTTTTCAATTATTTCGAAATTTTAGAAATTTATTTATATTAGATTAGAAATTTAAATTATATATGAACTATATTTTAAAAGAAATAAGTTTTTAGTGGCACAGATTTTTAATGACAAATACAATTACAAATTTAAATGTAAATTAAAATATTAATCCCATTGCTCAAATTGCAATAAAAATAACAATTACATTCTATTAGCATTTATCATACAAAATTTATAGTACTTTTTAAAATCTATCTTTAATCATATCTCGCTGTATTCCTACTTTAATCCTCGTTTCCACCGCATCGATCCGTTAAAGTCGCTAGAAAAGAATTTACTGTGGAATTTATTAAAAAAAGGCGTTAACTGGGTCTCGCACGAACTCCGACATTTGACCGGCAAAAACATATGAAAATCTGGGGCACGCTTTTTTATACGAAATATCGATTTGGCGAATGGAGGTGCGGATTGTAACTATTCGTGTTGCAATCTAGAGCACGGACCGACTCGGCTTCGAGAACGGAAGTCGTTCATTCTGTTTTTACGTCGATACCGGGAATGGAAAAAGGTAAATGAGACCGGAAGGAGAGCGTCTTTCGAACGCGACGGCTGCTTAAATCTTCGCGAACAAAGCGAATTAATTAAGCTTTACTCAAAACGTATTCTCGACCTTGGAACAAAGTGCCTTTCCTTACCGGTCCCTCAGCTAAGTGCAACGAAAGAATGTCTCAGAATCAGAGCGCAAACAACAAATTAACCGGCTGACTCGAAGTTGTAACGAGTTTCAAGAACGTCGTCGCCATTTGTTTCGGACACCTTACGGTGACTATGCTCAACTCACAATCAGTTCAACCCTGTTTCTCTTCCCCCGTGCTGCCTTTCTTGCTTCAGAGTAATGTCGAGAATAATTAAACGACCTGCAGACAGGTGCATTAGCTGACGAACGGATATTCTACACGAGAAAGAAAGATTCCTTCTCCGTAAATATAGTCGACATAATTCCTGAATAAAAACTCTCAACGCGCCGAGTGAGTATAATCTTTTTACGTCGAAGTACACTTATTTTTGTGCCGGAAAAGAGGCTACCGTATTCGGCAGATACGAGCAAAGGATATGTGTCTATAAAAAGACAAAAGCTGTTAATTAATTATTAGGTACTTCGAATTACCAGTGTTTCCCTACTGTGTACTCGATCTGTGGAATCGATCAGCTAAAATGTGAAAGTCCAGGAATTATTACAGCTTATAAGATTCGTAAATACTGCTTCGAATTCTCAATGCAAACATAATAAATTATGGATATGCTTGACTTATGCTGCAAAACCCTCAATTAATACTCTGGTTTGGCATAACCGCGATCGTTAACAGCAATTTCATTCACGTAACGGCAATTTCGTAGTGAAATTTGTGCACAGTGTAGCGAGAATAGCCTCCCTATTTTCTTCGCGCGGTCGAAGCTGCGAAATAGCTTCACCTATCAAACGAAACAGCCATAAATCTTGCAAAATCGACCGCATACCACGGTAATGCAAACACGATCGATCACGAGTACGACATGAAAAGTCGCGTAATGTCTCCCCCGACAGAGTGCCTTTTTTTTTTGTTTCATCGTCAAATCGACGGCTTTCGGAATACCTGAATTTTATATGGATCCTCTCGCGACACGGTCGAGTTCTCATTTTGCCAATGGCGCAGCGAAGTGCGGCAAAATTGGACTATCGCCGAATTCATATGCATTCATACCACCCTCCGTGAATTTAAACTTGCGATATTTTTTAGATTAATAGGTCAGATGTTTTAAATAGATATTAGATAAAATTTTATTATTATACATGAATTATCCAAATCTTTTGTGCGCGAATAGGAAAATACATTCACGCCTTTCTTCCCTCTATTTTCAATTTTACCTTCTCTCCAAGAGAAAAATTCATGAGAGTACTTTGCCCACGATCCAGTATCCATCGCTACGCCTCTGTCGTTCATCGAATTTGCCCGCGCTTCGCGGCGAGAAAATATTCGACAATGATATATCGCGTTAAAGCAGACTACGAGGGGAGCGGCAAGAGGGGCGCAGGACAGGGGAGAAGAGAGGGAACCGACGAAATTCGTATTAGTACTTGTCAAAGGCAAGCAGCGAGGTAGAAACGCGAGAGATCGGGAAGCATTTCTCCGGTTATGTCGAGCGGACGATTCGCATTTTCTTTCGCGTTTTTCTTCGCGACTTCTCGAGAGTTTTTCCATGCCTTCCGCTCCTCCCTCGCTTCCTCGCTGCTTGCACTTCGCGGTCCACCTGTGCATAAAGAGATGAAAGACGTGTATAAGCTAAGAGAAATGTTTCTGCGCAGATGCACCGACCGCTTTTTCCGCGTAACTGCCGTTACACGGTCGTTCTCGTCGTGCTCCTCAAGTTGGAGTCGCGAAAGACTACCTTTTTGCGCCTCTCAAGTTCTTCGTGTAGCGCGTGTACGTATACGTTATCTCGATGCACGAGATGAGCGATGGTAGACGGAGGAAATGAGGAAGTTGACCGTCGCAGGTGTTTTAGTCAATATTGAATGCGGTTGCGTACTTAAAAATAAGTGTATACGGTACATACTTAAAAATAAGTGTATACGATACATACGTCTTCTCTCTATTTCTTTATGATTAGATTTCCATTTATCGAGATTAATTCGAAGGCAAATGAAGCATCATTTAGAATACATATTAATTTTACAGCGCATTAAATATTTCATGAAATGATGATAAATCAATTGAAAGGTATTTCTGTTCGAGAAATTATTATAGTATTCAACTGCTATTTTTATAATCTTTCGCTAATCATAACCGCGTTCTTCTCGATCATTTATGCAACTGGTTTATCGTCCTACGCGTTTTCAGCTCGCACGCCAGCTCTGCGAGTTATTATTGGTCGAAGTAATGCAGTTTTCAGCATGACGCGCGAGATTTCCGAAGCGGCGAGAAGCTGCCGCTTTTTCAAGGGATGCGAAACTTTACTGGCGCGAAAGGATTGATTTAGAATTAATGGCAGGTGACTGGCAGGATGGAAAGTGAAATGTTGCAGGTAGAAGGTGGGAGAGAACCTTCGGCTCCTCTGATACTCCATCAGCTTCCTGTTCCGATATCTTACCGGCAGAATCCAATTACCCATTTATTTTTGGGGACATTATCGTGCCAAGAAAGGAAGGGACTGCGCGAGAGAACCTATCTTCTTGGAAAAGCGCGCTGCGACGAAACTGTAGGATATTCTGTCGTGATCCTGTCCGGACAGTTGGAAGAAATAAACTGTAGTTTCCTGTTTCTTCGCGAAGCACTCGATCTAATTGCTTTCGCCGTATTAAATCTCTCCACGCGATCCACGGGTCATAATGTAGAACACCGTCATTTGTGCACTGCAATTATGTGGCGAACGTATTTCAACCGTGTCGCACAATATTTTTGCGCACAATGCCATGAATATCGCCTGCAGAACAATGGTCGCTGAATTGAATGGTTGAGCTTTTATCAACTTCATTATTTATGTTACATTTATTTATAGTCATGTCACTCACTGATCTGTTTGATCAGTATTAAAAATTGTTTTCTAAAAATTCAGTTCTAAAAATTGTTTTAACTCCAGACATATAAATTTTGCGCTGATGTGATTGTCATCAATCGAGTTCGATGCCATAAATAAGTTAACGTAATGTCTCATAGTGCTACCTTAAAGGCAAAATTAACTCATTTTTTAGTAGTAAACAGGAAAAAATTAAAAGTATAATTTTTTAATACTCATTTTCATGTTTGAAAAAATCAAAAGGTATTAATTTGAAAAAATTTTAAATGACGATAATTTCGTAATTTTTCTTTTGTCCGTGATTAATTTAATATTCGATTAATTAAACTATGAAATATCGTAGAAGCATAAAATACATGGTGGACGAGAACAAGGAGACGAGCGAGATCATTACATGGAAAGTAAAATATCTTTAGGATGGTGACGTGCATATATATATATATATATATGCACCTGTCTCTTATAC
>VBVQ01000960.1:0-42808 GCA_011636635.1 Tetramorium simillimum
CCCCCCTCCCTCCCTCTCGTCCGGAAACGACGAAGCACGACGGGGACGCGGCGACGATGACGACTCGGTTTCTTCCAGCCAGGATAAAAAAAAAAGGGAAAGAAACAGCGGGAAAAGAGGACGTACGTGACGGGGATCTCGCCGGGACGGGGCAACTCAATTAGCCGGTGGGACAGAAAGACAGATGAGAAGTGACAGAGAGAAGGATTATCCCTCCAACCGTGAAACGAAAACTCATGCCGCGCGCTCGCTCGTGTGCGCATACGTATGTCTTTTCGGGATTTCAGTCGGCCGTATACCAACACCTTTACCGTTACCGTGCATACGCGATTATCGTACACGCGTACGTTACGTTCGCGCGTATACCGCCCGCGGCATTCTTAATGATTAATAGCCCCGCTCTCCCGTCCGGCACGGACAACGGACATTTACGGATATTTATACGACTGCATATGCGATACTTCGGGGCCCCCTAAATGACGTTGCATTCGCGACAGCCTTTTCTTGCCGCGCTGCATCATCCGCGATTCCCGCGAGACGCGGCGCTTGCATATGCTAACGTCGTCGTCGTCATCGTCATCGTCTTCCGTCGTCCGTCGTCCGTCGTCGAGGATCGAGCTAATCAAGCCTTGGCCCCCATG
Source organism: Tetramorium simillimum (assembly GCA_011636635.1). NCBI lineage: Eukaryota > Metazoa > Arthropoda > Insecta > Hymenoptera > Formicidae > Tetramorium > Tetramorium simillimum. The sequence continues at coordinate 642 of VBVQ01000960.1, forward strand.
CTCTTACAATCTCCGGAGACTCTCGCGCGCGCGCCCCGCGCCCAGTCCTTTCGCACAGTTTAGAAACTATAAATCCCCCCTGGGCTGAAACGATCGCGCTTGCTACTCGTATGCCCACGGCTCGCGGTTGATTAATATGCCGGCAGTTAGGTAAATTAACTTGCGCGATTCGCCATTCGCGGAGCGTCTCTTCCTTTTTCCGCGTCGTACGCCTTTTTGCACGGAACAGCTGCGCGAAGTGAGGCGGATTGCCGGACCGGCGCGGCGCGATGGTCCGCGATTTTCTCGCGCGCGATTATGTGACCGGGCCGCGCCGCTCACGCGGAAGCGTTTTCCAGGAAAATTCATCTGTGCTTGCATGCGTCGCGAGAAAAACTTTTATTCGTCCGCCGGTAATCCGCGCGTCGAGAGGGTCATTGTCGTGAGGCAATCCTCTCTCTCTCTCTCTCGGAGTGTAATTATATTTTTATTGCGTGCGCGAGATAAAGGCTCGTCTCTTGGCGATGAATTACGCGCAGGCAGGCACGTTATTAATTTTATACATTTTTTCCCTCAGTCTAATTTTATCGTCACACATCAATTGTCGTAATGCAATGGTGCGATATTTTTACAACCGAAATTTATGGATTTCGAGCGCCAAGGAATATTAATATGCAAGATCTTTTCGCGGTTGCCAAATGTTAAAAGAGCACCATGTATGCGCTTAGCGTAGAGATTTTACCTATATCGCGCGACCAGGTTGGCGCATCGTGTGAAGACGATGCACGAGTGAAATTCTCCTATTGACCTTTCACAGCGCGATAAAAATGTCGGAGCCAGTTCTCTCTCTCTCTCACTCTTTCTCTTTCCTTCTATCTTTTCTCGTAGCCAAGACTCGCGTCTCATCGCCTTGCACGAACACGCGATCTTCGCCGATAGTTTCTAATTGGGGTTCGCGCATTTTTCCGTCCGCCTAAGTAGAACGTGCTCAAAACGATAACTCGATCTTTCCGCGTCGTTAAACGGGAGAAAATTTTTTAGGTATTCGCGCTTTGTGTCAAGAAGATTCGATCTTTTGACGAGACCGGAAGTTTACATTACGAGAAGCTAGAAACAAAAGTGTCGCGATGAAACGATATAGCTGTGGTATGTGTTTGATATGGCAAAAAGCAGATTATCGAGTAGCGACCCGAGATAATAGTGGTTGCTGGTTATCAAACAGTAGAATCTCAAAGTTCATAGTGCCAAGGAAAACGAGCAGCATCGTCGAAGTAACCGCATGTCATTTAAATTCCTTTGGCATAATATCATGAGCGTGCAAACTTGTGAAATGACTGGGCAAGCAAATTATTATTTGAGCGCCAGCACACGGGATCTCAATTTTCTTGCACCCTTCTAATCTTTATCACATCCCAAAATTTGTTAGCACGAAAATAATAATACGTGTACGTAGCTCTTTGAAACTGACCGTACATTTTTATTCGGAAAAAAATATACAGCTATCAAACAGTCAAAATACAAATGTTAAACCCATTTCTTCTTCTTTCTATGCACATTTTGACTTTACAATAGCACTGGAGAGAACTTTATTTTAGTGTCACGATATCGTGCAAATGTCGGATTGTTCTGAAAACGAGTGGCATGATTTAAATGCCGGAGTGCAGAAAGGGGACTCACGTATCTATCTAACGGCCGGAATCGTCAAATGAATGCGGTCGGGGTCTCCTCGAGTCGTCGTCGTCGGTCCGCTTGTGATCGACCTTATGCGCGCGTTGTGTCCCGTCACAAAGGGGAAGGGATGACAGTAACCACGGAGCGGTCACGGCGAGGCGGAAGTAACGATTAAGCAGCGAAGAAAGAGCTGTTATATTAGTCGGCGCAGCATTGTGCGACTGGACCTGGCGTGATGTGTCGCTACCTTTGTGGCGATCGTACGACATGCGTCTAACGTCCGCCTCATTGAGGCACGCTCCGGGATAATTCGCGTGTTTTACGATCCATACGGGACCACGCACGGCGGCGCTCGTCTTCCTCCCGGCTCGAGTCACCGAGGCGACTTCCTGCGCGCTAAATCGTGGACGTGACGGAATTGCGTTCCCCGGGGGACGGACCGAGAATCCGGAACGGTGGAAATAAAGATAGATATCGCGAAACGTGGAGGGCAGTTTCGTTCGTCCTTCCGTTCTGCCGTCGGTTTTCTCGGCATCTTTTTTGTACTGTTCGTTTCCGTGTCTGCTAGCCTTTCATGGATTATTCAGGTCTTGGATGAAAAATGTTACCCAAAGTCCTCAATAAATATTTCTCAAGACAAAAGGCTAACATTATAATCTAAGATTAAAATATCAAGTTCATTGTTCGTAATATTGTTTATTTGTTAATATTATTCAATTGCCAATTACGAATTCCGCAAAAGCAGATGCAGGATAGGTCTCTTATACGAAGATCAAAGTTTTTTTTATCTTGAGTATTATCGAAGTATTATGCAATGGCTTGATTATTAATACAATGATTATTAATAGCCCGTAATCAAATTGTGAGTCTCGTTAAGCTGGGAGGTGCATATGTATGCGTGAGAAATCGAGTTAAACGTCACCTATAAGCGGTAAGTCGTGTCGTGAGATTTCACGCTCCAATGAACGATTAATTATTGCCCCGGTGGCGCATGGAAGAGAGCAAAAAATCAGCCTGCGCCGTATACGCTATCGATGCGGTCGAAGATATTCTTATGCGTAACGAGATGACGAGCGGGAATACGACGTGTATCTTTGTATCTATCCTGAACAAGTTTTTTTTTTCTCTTGGACAAAAAAGCGAGTTCGTTAATTAAGTAAACTTTTTTTTAAATTTTGTATACAGCGCGTATTTTTGCATTATGAAGAAAATTGACGGTATTGTGTGTTATGAAATCAAGTTATAATGAATTGAAAATCAAATATAATTGTGTATTGTATGTGTGCACATACAACATATATGTAAAGATTTTATGTAATACTTGAATAAAAGTAATTTATTTGCGAAATATTTTCTATGAACGGATTCACAGAAGGGTCAAGGAATACGTTTACGCAGATATTTTTTACCTATACGTTACAGCGCGTCCAGTATAATTAATAATGCGCATGGTAATACGTAGTTATACGCGCGGTAAATGCGGGATTAATCAGCAATAATTCATTCTAAAGTCGATGCACACCTGAGGTGCTAATACTGAAATATGTTAAGGAAATCCTTTGCTTTTCTTTTTTGCAATACATTCCAATATGATTTAAAAAAAAATAAGAAGAATTATTTTGAAATTGGTAAAAAATGACATATTTATCAATTTAGCGAAGATAATTATTTTCCCAAAAAGAACGATATTAAAATTTGCGTTTCAATTCTAATCTAAATGTATGGATTTATAAATTTTGGGCATATATATATTCTAAATAAAGTGACATATAGCCATATAACAACGATCCCGAGTAATCGTTGATCGTCGATCGAATTTATGTTAGACTCACCTGTCTCGCAGTCGACGCCTTTCCATCCCTGTATGCACACTTTGTCCCCGTTCTCATCGCAGGTGTAATGGCCGAAAATGTCGTTTCTAGGTCGGCAGAATTTGGTACAGGTCGCATTGTAGTAATGATCGGCGCACTGGACCCGCACCCGATATGCTAAGTGAGCGTTTCTTCCTTGATGATTGAGAGTGTGCCACGTGGGTCCTGGCAAGACGATGCCGCTGTAACTCGCTTCCTCGATCACGCCGGCGCTCACCTCGTCCCTCGCTTGCAGGATCAACGTGAATTGCCTCTGCAATAGAATATATTAAAATGATTTTTCGCAAAAACTATAAAGCAACAAGTAACTGATAAGAAGATTCAGGTTAAAAACTTTTTCGTTGTTTACATTATTTTATACATATGCGTGTAATTTACTTTGATGTTTTTAATATTATTTTATTAATATTACTTTTTACTTTTTACTACTAGTAAAACATTTTGAATAAATTTTCACAAAAAAGAATGTGCGTATATTATAATCGAGTTTATCTCTGATATTTTGACAGATCTATTCGGGTCCTCGTCTACGATTCAGCATCGCCGTGACGCAACGAAGCCGGATTAAATACAGAACGGTGATGTCACGGACGACAAGGGCTCATTTGAAAGAGGAAGGGAGGTGGTTTGATGAAGGCAGCAATTAACCCTTGCCCAGCTTGAATAATTCCTCGCCAGGCATGGCTCTAAGTGGGACCTTCGGAGCCTGGTGCTTTTGCAAATTTATACAGCGTCTGCTGACCTTTGGGGGCGGTTTAAATTATATGATAGTGTAGGGTTACCAATTTCAGGACTTCAGCTTATATAACCGAGAGTTACACGAAAGCGCATTCGTCGTGCGAAACTATGCGGTAGAAAACAACTTCCGGTGTAAACGGGATGGCGTAGAACGTATTGATTCCGATGTAATGTAAATCTGATAACAAGATGCCGAAGCGGGTGTCATCTCCCGTTCCACCGCAAAGTGTGTAAAGTGCGTTATATAAATTGCCTTGTTTCTTAAATTATACGATAGTTGATGATTTATACATAAACCTGTGTGGATAAACTCAACGGCATACGCAAAGCATCATGATTAGGACTTGGATTATTACCGTAAGCCTTGTTGTAATGATTAGTGATACATTGATAATGCCTGCATGATAATGCAAAACTGAGAGAATGGCCGTTAATTAGGATAATTACAACGCCGTTTGCACGAGTATCGACATGACAGTTTCGTCCTTTATATAGCCGGCTTATCTCCGCCAGCGTGTTGCGTCGTTCGCAAAGGGGAACCCGATTGGTACCACCAATCAAGGGCCGTGAGTGAGCGACGGCCGGTTAATGCAATAAATAAATTCGAATCGTGCTGCCGCGCGCGGAAGACGCGACTATCCGCTCCTTCGTGTAGCCGCACGCTGGCACCCGATGGGGTTACACGGGAGTCGAGCCGCCGATGCGATGGTAGAAAGCTGGAAGTGTTCCTCTGATGGAACCGGTCCCGGTGAAAAAAAGATTAGCGCGCATTGGCGTCTCGCGCGCGCGCGCGCGCGCTCGCAAACCCGCCTGCATCGGTATAATGAACTTGACGATCCTCGGAAATTAGACAATGAACAAAGAGTCTCGACTTCGGTATTCGTAAAGTAATAACGATGAAAACTGAGCAACTTGTAAAAGCGCATTTCAAAATTTATATTGCCTTGACAAATTAATATTATTACAAGTATTTTTATGTATATAAATATATATTTATCTAAATATATAAAAGTATATATATTCTTAAACACACTTTTGGAAATTATCGCGAAAAGCGATTATAGTTTTAAAATTAGAAGAGTTTCGGAGCATAGTCTGATTAAGCGATCCATTTTCACAAACAGACTAGCAAAGTGATCCGTTTCTACTATAGTGAGTGATCTATTTCTTACGTGTGCGTTCAGTGACTTTTTGCCGGCCCATTCTTTTTCCAATTTTGACACCATGCAGAGTTGCTCGCGAACTTAATTCACGAATATATAGCGTATAAATCTTTCTCGGCGATCGAAATTGTTATGCATCGCACCAATTGATTCGCGCGAGTTTCGCTTGTCAGAGAATTTAGAAAATTATATTAACTTCCGGGTGTTAATTCTATCAAAAGGGAATAATCATTATCCAGTGCGTTTCTCTTATTTCGACGAGGCAATATACTCGATGATGCAATCTTTGCAGTACAAAGAGCATGTTGTGGCCAATCCGCGGCGAGTCAGACGTCTCGCGCTAAACGTAAAGTCAGCTCCGCTCGCTGGCAGTACCTAGAGCAGATGAGCGTTAATTGGTGTTAATTGGTGGCTCGCTCGAGGACCGGCTTTCCCACGCCCGCGACTTTCGTGCTCGCCTTTTTTTTTTTACACCTCGTATATATATTCTAATGCGGTCGGTTGTGGCCGTCTGTCGCGCCTGCTTCCCCGTGAAAAGAACGTCCTTTGTGCTCGAACGTCGTGACGCTTCCTTTGTCGCGCCGCTCCTATTCCTTCGCGACGAATTCGTCACAATTGAGACGTAAATGGTTTAAGGTTAAGGTCGGAGGAAGTCTCTAATATCGTGTCAGATTTTTCGGGCCCGATGAGCTTCCAACCGGCGCGATAAGCGTCGGATCGTCGCATGCAAATGCTAATTCGTTTCGTTAATGTGTTTGGAGAAATTGTCATCAATTAAAATATATCAGCAAAATTATTTATTTAAATTTGAGTCATGTTTGAAATGTTTATTATGTATGAAAATTCTTCAAAAAGACAAAAGGGAATAACAATCATAAATTAGGCATGGTTTTTCCGTTTCTGACTGTTCGCTCATTATGCAAAATGAACTTTAAATCTTCGCTGTACCTGCTCGGAATTATCATGCAAGCAGTCTTAAAACAAAGAAACGAACATGCGTGATGCGTCAAGAGAGCAGAGCCAAGAGCCGCTAAGATGGCACGATCGTGGATCTAGGAATTCATGTGGGCGTTTCGTTATTCCGCCTCGCAGCGTTATAATCACGGGCGTACCTGACGAATTTCCCCTTTCACCATTAAATACCGAGGGGGAAATTGAAAGCCAACTAGTCAAGCGGATGCATCCTTGGGAATGCAACTTGTGGCTGATGATCTAACCAAAGCAGCTGATAATCAAATTTTCTTCGTAATGCCGAGAATACGCCGGATAGCGAACAAGGAAAGCCATCGTCCAAGATTAACGAATTAAGATGACACAAAAAAATGACACAATGACCGAAGTAATAGTCAATGCAATTTAAAATCAAAATAACATATATTCAATATGCTATTGAAAATGGCAATTATCAATTTTATCGTGCACGACCTTAAGAAAATATAATAAATATAATGCGGAAGAAAGACGAGCGTGGGATGTGCATACGTGCTGCTTCGCGGTCGTATGCGTCATCTCGTATTCCATGGTTGTCCAGTACGTAACATGAATTATCCCGTTTCTCAAATTGTGCGACGCGAAGTACACGCATAAACCATTATTTGAATGCGTGTCAGAGCACGTAAACACGCCGAAATACATAAGGCATCGCGAGTAAGAATTTGTTATGATCATTGGTCACATGGATGCATTTGACAATTTTTCCTTTTCAGAAAATACGCGGAAAAAATTGAAAAGCAGAAGATTCATGCAAATCGGATCTTTCGGTATCGAGAGAACGGAAACTCTCGATATTGGAAATTGCCGGCACGATTCCACTGTCTTTTCGAGAGACGTGGAAGGAATCGCCGCGTCGGCCAACGTCGCGTAGGCGTAGGAAATTAATTAAGCCGAGCGGTATTCTCGAAGAAGTCGATGCACGTCTATTTCCCTGCGATGACCAATTAATTAATTTCCTGTGAGACCACAGTCGGTCCCATGTTGCCTGTTAATGCAAAGTTCTTGAAAACATTGTTGAGAAACGGTGTCCGCGTGTATTTTACAGATTAAATATTTAAAACATAATTTTATACACGGCACCAATAGGCGCATAGTCAAGGATAATATCAGTTTTTGTCAATGGAAAACTTCATCGATTGGCAGAGTGCGAAACACAAGTATTAGTCTGTTTAATGTTTGAACAATTCATAGTAATACTCGTAGGAATTTTATTCGCGTCGTGCCTCTCGAGTTCGATGAGCAAACCCTCGTTGGCGGTCGGGTCGGTCCGGAATTTGTGCAATCTGCATGTCCGGCGTATTAGAGCATCACGCGGCGGCGCAGGCGATTCGAGGCGAGTCTAAAGAGATCGAAGGAAGCGAGCGGACACGTGAAGCACGTAGAATCCCGCTGCGAGGCTATCTGGCCGTTTGCCTGGCTGCTTGGTTGCCTGCCTGCCTGCCTGCCTGCCTGCCCGCCCGCTTGCCTACCTCGTCCGTCAGTCTATCGGGCCTATGACTTACGTACGCGCGCACGTACATGCTCGTGTGCGTTCGTTGGTAGGCTGGCAGACAAGCAGGTAGATAGGTACTTACGTACGCCGAATAGAGTGCGCCGAGTCTCCTCTCTCTATGTCAAGCGACGTGTCTTAGGTTTCGCGGAAAAGATCGAACGAGCCGTACGTGAGGACGCATACAAAAGGCGACGGCGTACGCGGATCGAACGAGGGTACCCAAAGGTTCCCTCCGATTTCCCATGCGATCGCCTCCCTCCACCTAGTCGCCGCGTTAGATTTCGCGACGCGACGCGGAGCGTTCTCACGCATGTGCCGGAGTGCAATCGCGTCTCCTCATTCTGACGGGATTTACAGTCGGCCACGCGGTAACGCGACGCCCGGGGAAACGATCTCCGCAAAGTAGGCGCCTTTTTATTTCCACAATCCCGACGTGATTGGAACAGAAATTCGCGAGGCGAGAATTTCAACGAATTCAGTTTTAAATAGAATTCAGTTAAATCCTTAGCCTCGCTAATGCCTTTTCCTCAATATTATTCGATCGAGTATTACGTAAGGCAGATTGTCGTCGAGAAAATCGTCGGGAAGATAATCACGTACGTGTTCGACTCGCAGCGGAGAATCAATCTCGCTAATTGACCAAGCCGGAACACGCGGTAGATAGAGCGTCGCGCCGTAATTGAAAAACGTGGCGACGCCGAGGAACGCAACGGGCCGCTTTTGCGGCCGGCGATTCTGGTTCGTTCGCCAGGGATTCCGTCCAGTGCACTGTCCGGTCGCGTTGCGTCGTCTCTCTCTTTCTCTCTCTCTCTCTCTCTCTCTCTCTCTCGGTAGCACCGTCCCTTTGGCGACGGAAATCTCCGTTCTGTAATCCCGCCGGCCGTCCTCGCTTCCCAATTAGCCGGATGGCTAATAAATCTCGCGGTGTACCCAGAACTGCAGAAAGACTCTTCGAGGGAGAGAGGGCAGGATCGCGAATGAGAGGAAGAGCAAAGCGCGGTGCGAGAGGTAGGAGAAATGGAGGACGAAGGGACGACGGGAGGGAGAGGATCCCGTCGTTGTCGTCGTCTTCGTGGACGGGGAGATGCTCGTAGAAGAGAGGCGTCCACTATCCGCGAGGGCACAAGGCCAAGTGCACGGCGCGCCTTCTTCCCGCTTGGAGGAACCAAAGTGGAAACGCCGCGCCGCGCGGATGGCGATATGCTGATGATCGTGCTGGTAGTGCTGGTAGTGGTGCGTTACCTGCATAATATAACGCGAGTCTGGGACGCTACGCGCGCTATGCCTCGCATTAAATGCTCGCCTCGACTATCCGACCGCGTTCACGGTTATTCCACGAATGTGCTTCACTTCGAGTATACGGGTGAGTTGGCGAGACTCGGGACATCGTAACGGATACACGTAATCGACATTCGTTTCGATCGGTAATATCAGTAGTAAAGTACGAAATTAATGCGGCCAAAACTGGCTTCTTTCAAAATCATCGAAATCACGTTCTGCCCTTCGGGCAGAAGATAAATTCTTGAGAAACGACGGAAATGTATGTAACTATAAATCCTTTTGCATATATTCTTACGTTGTGCTGTATTACACGTGATTCTTTTTACGAGTTCGTAGAAACGACGGATCAAGGTACTCTCGGAGAAAACGCGAATCGGAGAGACACTGCACGCTGCCAGTGGTTTGTGCGGACGGTCTCGACAGCCTTTCGAGGGAAAGGAGGAACAGGGAGAGAGCAAGGACAGAGAAAAAGAGAGAGGGACGAGTTTGGTATGCGCTTCGCGCAGCGGGTTCACACACGACCGGCCCAAAGGAGAGGACCCCGGGGCCCCGCCGTTTCCTCCACCACGCTCGTCCCGTCGAGCCCCCCGTGAACGGGAACGCGAAGACACTCCAAAGCGAAGAAGCATCGGCCGAGTGACAAAAAAGCGTGGCGACATTTTTTCCTCTCGTGTACCCTCCTCGTCTTTCATTCCCCCTCCCGCGCCTTTCGTGTAACACGCCATTGCATTCTGCACCTGTCGGTGTTTGCGCACGTCCACCCACCGCCGACACGTGCGTGGGGATACGTATACAATAACATAAACGCGGTCAAATATAAATCTTGCAAAGGAAAGGGGAATGCCATGATTGCAACCATCCTCCTCGGGGCGATCGCATAAAGAGAGCAATTTCGGAGCGGCGAGAGAACAAGGAGGACCGGTTCGCGCGCGCGGAAGTTTCGACAAATCGGCCGCGCTTCCGCATTAAGAACGTGCAATTTATGCGTTCCCGGTGAACTCGCCGCGCGATGAATCTCGCTTCAATGGGCACCCGTTGATCCGCCCGGGAGCCCACTACTCTTCAAGAGGAAATCGTGCGTTCTCGTGATTAAAAAAAAAATGGCGCGACTGTCGGACGCTCCTCGTTCTTCTTCGTTCTTCTTTAGCGCAGCTAAACTGTTTCTCGCGTAACTCTATAATTAATTCACAAAAGACTTTATCTTGCATCTTATTCTCATAATTTCTAATAATTAACGTCAAGTTTCTCATTTTTTCACGACTTTTTCAATTAAATAAAATTTTCAGTTATTTGTCATACTTTGTTCTAATTTATATAATCATGTTTAGTTCCTAAATTAATTCTAATCCTTTACTCTTCTATTAATCTATTTTTTAATCATTTGTATTGTCGAGTTTTATTAAATTACTCTACATTTTATCCTGCAGGTAACTAATTTTCTTCCCTTTCTATCTTTTGCGATCTTTAATACTCATCGCCGATACCATTTTGAGAAAGCAATCTACAAGAACATAAAGCACGCAAATAAGCTACATTTACCTATCGTAAAAATAAGTCTAATAACGATCAAATAAGCAGGCAGAAGAAACATCTTGCTCAACAATCGATGACAAATTGTACAGGTCATTATATCGGCAGCATGGCTATTACGTTAATGGAATTAAGATTAATACCGGCTTGTACGTGGGAGTACCACAAGTATGTACGTCGTGTCGCTATAATCACCGATTTTCGTAGAGAGAAATTGTCTTCGATCGGTCGGGAGCTGGCAATCAGGAAATCTTTAATTCGCGCGAACGTAAATCTCGGTGGCGAGACCGATGCGGCTGGCCATGATTGCAACCCCCGCGGGCGATCGGCGCAAAGAGAGCAATTTCGGATCGCCGGTCTCTCCCCCTGAAGACCGGTTTGCACGGAAGTTTTGACAAATCGCTCGCGCTTCCGCATTCGAAATGGTGCAATTTACGTGCGATTAGAAAAAGGCTCGGCGACGCGGCGCAGGGATGCGCGACGCGAATGACCGCGCGATGTAAATCCCGCGAGCGTTATTCATTATTCGCGTTAGCGTCGCGTATTAACGGCGCTAATATATTTGAACAACCGTAGGTGCCGCTCGCGGGCTTAGCGCAGTTTATTCATGATGCTATTAAGTGCACGGTGCGACCAGCGGTTGCATGGTGCAGCCGGCGATTCTGTAAGCAGTTTCAAACGAAATAAAATGCTGGAAATTGCCTCTTTATAAAGAAGAAATCATTGTCATTATATATTATTATGTTTAATAATAAAATGGTTTTTAACTTTCAATATTATAAACACGAAAATGAAAAAAAAATTTGAAAATTTATTTTTATAAACTTAAAAGAGAAACGTACATTTGCAAAAAATGAGGGTTTCTCAAATATACAATTTAAGTTTCAACTGATTGTGAGAATAAAAGAGAATTGATTTAAAACCGCGCTCGTAGTTTTGGAACACGCGGTAGTTTTGAAAGGGCAACGAAGATATCGGCGAGAATGGAAAACGCTTATAAAGCCGCGAGGCCCGTTTTCGAGACGCGGATGTACACCTGTTGGGCCCCTGACTCACGTCGTTCGATCCCCGTGGCGTTCCGCGACGCGTCTTCGAACGGGCTCCTTCATTTTCGTCCCCCGCTCCGTTCCCCTCCGTTCCCCCTGCCGACCGCCGCCTCTTACGTGATGAATGCCGCTCGGCCGAACGTCGTTTATCATTATACGTCCATTATCGAAACTACGATTGTCGGAATTAATCACGTGCCCGGGGAAAGGAGATTAAACGTGCCATGGACACACGGTTTCCAATTCAATCCGGAGAAGCTCTTTCTCTTTTCTGTGTGTTTCGCGTAACTGTACGTCAATGCCACACTTAAGAAACAATTTTCATAATTGAAATCTCTATTTTAGTCGAGACTTTTCGTAGTTGCAACAGTCGTATATTACAAATTTACGACCAGCTGTCCTTCCATACAATATATAAATTAACTGCGGTGCAACTGAAACCACAGAAAAATACTACTTAAGTAATTGAATGCGCGTTATTTTTGAAGGACAACTGTGCAGCGTCCACGTGGATCCAGCGGCGTCTCGTGATGTTGTACCATTCACAGTGGCGCCCAGATTGGAGACATTGTATGCGTGGGTCTATATGTGTTCCAATGCATTCAACACACCGGTCAGTCGTGCGTGCCAGTGCATACAAAACGCGCGTGGACAGGACAGGTCGCATATATACGTGCACCATCGCATGTGAATCGTATAGTCGAGTTCATAGAGTCGCATTGGCAACGGTCGAACGACAAGGAGAAATTATCGAGAACGGACGGGGCTGAGGGGAGAAGCTGGGAGAACGATTTGTGTGAGGATGCAGAGAACGAGAGAGAAAGAGAGAGGGCGAGATCAAGTCACGAGGAGGAGATGCGTGGTCGGAGAAAGGAGACACGGTACACACTTGGTTCGAAGATGCATATAGCTCCGAGGTGGATTGTGCAAAAGCTCGGCCGTATACTCTCATCTCTTAGCCTTCCCGTACTATTATGCGACTGCCGTAGATAGGGGAGAGAGAGAGAGAGAGAGAGAGAGAGAGAGAGAGAGAGAGAGAGAGAGAGAGAGAGATGCCTATCCTACCCCGTATTCCTTACATTGGTATTGAAATTAGAAGCAGGGAAAGTCGACGGTGACGGCGACGACGATTACAATGTTTGACGTTACTATCGCGACCGCATCACGTTCGCGTAAACTAGGTCGCTATTAGAAAACTCCTGCGATTGCCGGCGATATCCGCGTATGTAACTTATTGAAAGTTACACACGGTATATAGATGGATGCCCGGTATCTAGGACTATCGGTAACGTCTAGCATTATACCACGTTTCTCCACGTATTAGAGACTCAACGATCCAATTATTTTATCGTGATGAGTTTCGTATATACGAAACTCCGAATTCTAATCGCAATTTTCGCACGTAATACACGCGGCTGGTTATTCGCGTAAAACGGAGAAATCGTTTTCAAATTATTTTCCGATTTCGAGCGAGAAGCGAACGATAAGTTTAGATTGAGAAAATCTCGGCGAGTGGACGCGCGCGATCGAGGCACCGGTGGCTCGTTCAGATAAGAATTATAAGATGAGAGTCGTAAGATTTATATTGGTAAGAAGAGGGAATTTGTCGGATACTCTCTCAAGCCTCGCTAAGCGCAGGTGGCATTCGGTAGCCTGCGCGAGAGTGCCCGCCGCTCACTTGTGTCTCGGTGCTAGTCGAGAGGATGAGATTATATATACCGTATTCAATCAGCGGAGACGATAATGACGGCATTATCTGCGGAAGGACGATGAAAGTCAGGCAGTTTACCGTTTTCCATGGTGGGTACCACATGAAAACCGTTCTATAGCTATTACATTCATGACGCGAATACACGAGATACCGAGGCATCCGGGCTTTTATCTCCGCGCCTCTTATTCCCCTGCAGCCCCTTATTTCGACGCGTGTTTCGTTGTGCGGCAAACATGCCCATATTCTCGCGCACCTGTATGCCTTTTATACGCTTCTTTCTTTCGTGCGCAGCACCGGCATAATTGAATTAGACCGGCAAAGCGCTAAATGATCGAAGGTAACACGTCGAAAGCGGGAGGAGAAATACTTGACGAAAAAAAGGGAAGCAATTTAAGGGTTTCTGTTTATACCCTTCGCGGCGGCGGCGATTCTTCGGAAAGAGAGGAAAAGAGGGGAAAAATGGGGCCTCACGTAGAGTCCCTTTGTCGCGCGATGGGTCCTCTCGTCGGAAGATACCCGCGAGCGAGTTATGAAATATACAAACAGAAAGACTCTGGCGCTCTTCAAACAACTCACGACGACGCGGACGCGTGTAGGTAGGTACACGGGTGCGTTTTTTTTTTTTTTTCGAACGCGGTACCCTTCAGGACCCGTCAGGCACCCACCGAACCCATCGTCGTCTGAAGGAGGCACTTTCGACGGTCCTGTGGAGTATACCTGGCTCGCGAGGGCACGCCTGCCTGCGCACTCCAGCGTAACTCGAGAGGACTGTTTGGGCATCCTCGAAATCGCTCGTACATTATGCCGTAATTACGTTAGACGACGACGGCGGTCTGGTCGTAGGTGGTGCGCTACTAATTGGGTACCGACAAGACGCCTTCCTGGCCCCCGAGGAGAATGGAATTTTTCTAGTGCACTGCACGATAACGTACCATGGCTATTTAAATAGATAGAGCTTTTTATGTCAACTGTAGCGATGAAGTATTGATAATACGACGCGAGTATATTTTCAAACGTTATTTTTCACGTTGCGTAATTTCTACGCTCTACCCTTCATTGAATACGGGACAATTATCTCGCGAAAAATTAGCGATTAGCGCAACACCTCATAGAAAATTCATAATTTTCGAATGTACAAAATTCGTACGTAAAACCGCCGGCTGTTCACGGTCGAGCGAGCTGATTTGTAATCGCAGAAAAAGCGGCAAGGTAAATTCAACGTGGGTGAACGATCGTAAAAATTTCGCCGCGAGAGAGTTCACCGAGAGCGTGGTGAGAAGGAGGAACGCAGCGGGAGAGATGGAGGAACTGACGATGAGGAGTTGCCAAGCGACTGGAACCAAACTGGAATTCTACGCAACGACTCGCGCGGATGGGAGACCAGCGGACCGGAAATCCCTCGCGCGCGGATTCGATGGCTCTCTCGCGCCTTCTCGCCTCACCGTGCGGACAAAGGAAATCGGGGCTAGAAATTCGCGATTCATCCGACCGGGCGATATAATGCGATAGTTATAAGCGCGCGACTCATACTCCAGCCTTGCTGGTCGTTAGCCTTATACGTTGCGAAAGAGCGGCGCCGTTCGCCACAACTCACACACTCGGCCAGCTTTCGGCGATGGGATTTCGAGAATGGGAGCTCGAAAAGGAGGTAGTCATGAGCGGAGGTACGGCCACGTATATATTTACGGTGCCGGCCCCCGGGGGCGGCGTCGCTAATGAGACGCCGCCGTTCTCCGTCGGCGTCGTGTCACGGCGTCGATGATAAATGATCCGTGGCGGCCGATTCGTAAGCCCGAATGTGTCGTCCCCTCGTTACGACTTCATCCTCTCGCCCGTTCGTCTTTCGGCGCGACGTCATTGTGCCGGTGACCAAACAAAATTACGGTCCCGTATATGTACACCGTACGGCGTCATTAATCGCGGGACATCGAATTAAGCCTCGTCGCCTCGTGCGGTGTAACGGCGACCGGTTAGGATTTTCAGCCGACGTTCGCGTTCTCACGGATATTAGGTGATGCCGCCGCGTGTTTCGATTCTCGCACTTGCCTCCTCTCGACCCTCTCGACGCAGCGCGTATTTAGCGTTAAATGCGATCGCCTGATTCTCAGCTGACAGGGTCAACATTGAATCCGTGTTGAATAAACAATATTAGCGAACGTCATAAATGAGAAAGCACTTGTCACAGCAGATAATACTCATAAATCAAAATTAAATATAGAACATGTTCGCGAAATCTTTTTAACGCGAGAGACTGCACAGTGTTTATTATTGCACCGTAAAGAGAAAATGCAAATAGCAAAACATAAGTTCGGATGGTTGAAAAAACACAAGTTCAGACGCAGACTATTGCGAAACAACGACTCACCGTCCATCGGAAAGTAAAGTGGAGTTGCAGAGTGACGGGGTCGGTGAGGGTGAAAGTGTTCGGGCCGAGGGCGTGACTAGATACGTTGCCGAAGCTACAGGAGCCGATGGCAGTGACGTTCGACTGGTACTCCTTGAGACAGAGCCAGAAGGCTGTCGAGCAGGGCGTTGTACAGGGCGGGAATTCTCCCTTTCCGCCCCCGCCTCCCCCGCCGCAACATCTACCGTCCACCAGGGTGCCCCTGTTGTTCGTCAGCGAGAGGATCTGCACCTCGAAGTATCCGCTCGCGGTTGTTGCCTGCAACACAGCAAATAGAAACGTTATTATAAAATTAACTTGTCGTTAGACGTTTCATTTCATTTTGATATTCCCAAGTATATTATTAATTTCATTAGCGAACTATTAGTATCATTACCGTGACAACATTATATTACGTTGCATATCCAATGTCTAATAAAAGAAAACACTTCTAGGATCAAAGAACTTTTGCCTTTCAGGTAAAACAACTCATGCTTAGATGTTGTATATATGCTATAGTTGCATAACGACTCGTTAAGTGTGGAATTACTTGTTTCTCGCTAACTTATTAGGAGTTTGTTTCGTAAATCGTGAAATTTAGAGAAAATGAACCGTAAGTGAGGGAGGGGAAAGAAATGAGTAGTCCCTTCTAATATTATGAAAGACTTTTTCGTAAAATTCGGTTCCCGCTTTTGCGCCAAGCGCGGGAACCTGAAAAGGCCTCGGGTTACTGTCCATTATTGCGTATCGTGGAAACGGAAATCTCATGTTAGCATCTCAGGACAAAGAGGGAGAGGGAAAGAGAGGCCTCAGGCGAATGCACCGAATGCAGCAGCAGCAGCAGCTTCGGGCCAATCTCGGAAAAGAAATCGAGCAGTTTCGAAACTGCAATCACGGCCGGGCAATTTTCGAGCTCGCCGCGATACTACCGTTACGCGCGATACGCATCATACATTCTACATCCTATAAGTATAGTGAATAATTACTTTTTTCCTCACTGTTGCGAACTTGAGTTCCTTGTACGCAAATACGAACAACACATACAATTTTAATTGTAAATATATATATATATAAACAAAAAATATGTCAAGACAGAAGTAAAAACTAAATATATCAGTATTTGTCCTATTTCTCAATCTTCTTTTTTCAATTTTGTGATAACGCATTGCTTAATTATTTAGAATCGATTAGGAACACTTTTAGAAATTAACGATTAGTCTGTAAAAAATTGCCTTTTCGAGAAAGTAATTTCGTTACATAGTTTAATTCACTTAAAGAGCTACAAGTAGGCGCATAGGATTACACTGTACATCGCGAGCGCATGTATAGAGTATATGCACGTGTTCGTGCGTTTGTGTGTACGTATACATGACATACGTAATTATCGTAAGAGTAAGATCGAAGGTAGAAAGCGCAAAGGATCGTCTGCTGGCCTTTGCTTTCCATAACGCGTTTCCCTTTACGTTATATAAGCCCGTCCCGCGAGTGACATTTTAACGGGTCGGCACGGCGCTGAGCTGCCGCGGCTCCGGTTCGGTAGACGTCGGGGATAAATCAGAGAATAATTGAAAAGCAAACTACTTGGCGATCGTCCGCGTGACGATAATCGCGCGATTCAAGAAAGACGGTGGAGAGGAGGAGGCGGTAGCACAATAGAATTCGTAATGAATCAGATCTTTTGTGCGTTCGGACAATACGCGCGCACGACAGGTATAGAAATTCGCCCGAGTTATTATACAGGCCGCGTAATTTCGTGCCTTTGACTCGGATAACGATATGCGTGATAATGTACACTCGGAGCAATTTGGAGAAATCGTTGAAAGAAACCCCAAGAGCGTTGCACGGTGAATCAGAGATCGCTTTTACGAAATGAATCCAGTGCCCCAATAATAGTTGAACTGTATTTAGGGAGCATTTAACATACTGCAATCTGCGCGGCGATCTGCACCGCCGTGTATCATTTCGCTGATCGCGATGGAATGCACGGAAGGAGGATCGTTTCAATAAATTTCGAACGAGCGTTTTGTGCTTTACGATCAAGCCTGTTGATCGCGAAGACGACCTCGCGTATATGCGATCCCATCGTCGTAAAAATAGTATCGCGATTTATCCCCACGTTAACCCGACCCATTCGGCAATAGTAATAACTATCCCCGCAGCGTGCGTCTATTAACATCGCTCGGTGCTTTTTGCACGTCGGAAAATGGAGGATGGGCCCCTCTTTCGCCTTTTCTCTCTCCTCGATTAGATGTCGTGTCGCGAGACGACGCTCGACGTCGACGTCATCGTCATCGTCATCGTCTTCGTCGTCGTCGTCGTCGTCGTCGTCGTCGTGGTTCGCGTTTACGACGACCGACGTCCCTACGGCGATAAATCCCGTCGTACGAGTTTCCGAGTGCGCGCGGTGACGAGAGCCGCGCGTTTGTTTGGAAAGCGAACGCCGTGTGTAACGATGCGCGCGTACGCGTTTTATTAGCCAAGCATACTTATTCTGGAGGCTCTCTCGGCTTCGTCGGTAACCTCCTGCCTCCGTGCGGTCCAGCGATAGAACTCTCTCTCTCTCTCTTTCTCTTGTTGGCGAGCGAACGCGCGCGAGCGTTTGCAAACGCGCGCTCCGTAAACTTTGCACAGTCCGCTCACGTGCCGACGAGAAATTGTTGGACGACAAGCAAGCTGGAGATGCTTTAAGTTAGCCGACGCGGAAGAGCCTCTTCCGACGCGGAGTCGCGGATGGGCGCTTACGAAGCCACGGCCGGGAGACGTTCAAGAGAATCGCTCGCGGACGCGACCAGAATGTCCGACGAAATTTCGGCACCGGATTGAAAGATGTGACACGGTGAGCTTTTCTGGTAATTTCGACAACGCTTTTATAAAATAATGGAATGATATGTTGGTGACGTAAACGTTATTATATAATGCTGTAATAATTAATGATATATGTCGTGTTGTAAATAAAACATGTATAAACAGTCAAGGTGCACTAATGATGTTGTATAACGTAGTATACATATATATATATATATATATATATATATATTGAAGACTATTCCACTTTCTTAAGATTCCATCCGAAGTCTCTATCCCAGTATATTCTCTCACCGGAGTCGAGTGCCACCCAACGATAATTGAAGTTCCTCGGGACTGTCGAGGTGTAATAAAAGTGGACACCTCGTATTAACAATCGCTTCCTTATCCTGGTACCGCGCCTTCTATCTACGGAACGATTATTTCTTTCGTCTTTCGCAGCGACGGTCGCTTTCGCGGTTATTAGGTTGAAAGTTCATCCCTTTCTAACTACGTATATTAATAACTTCATTGTCTATACAGGTTTTCACAATTTACAATAAAAAATAAATTTTGTTCAATTATACGCGATATTCTTACATTCTCAATGACGAAATCGAAAAAGATACTCTTGAAAAATGTTTAAAATTTAAATTAATGAGAATAATCGACCGACTACTCGAGCAATATTGAATATTGTGTGGATTTAACTTTATTCTTAAAAAGGATAAAACATAGGAGAACGTTTCGACTTTATTAAGCCTTTATCTGTACAAAAATAAAATAAAGTATAAATTTAACTTGAAATGTTTAATTTTCCTAATGATAAATGCACTTGGTGATCCAACCCAAGTTTCGAAACAAAACTATTAAGTTTAATTTCTTTTCATTTTCTTCTCGTCGCGAATGTGTTACTATTGCTTTCAGCGTGTGCATCTTCGTAATCTGTCGCAACCGAGCCGTTTCGTGTGTATGTATATATACGGACATGCACGAACAGAATGGCCTTCATCAGTATAGATAGTAGCGAGTTGCATACGCGTAAATTGTGTGTGTGTGTTGCATGTATTCGCGCTCGCGCGGCGGTCGGTCGGTCGGTCAGCGTTCGTCGGAGAAGAGCCTTTCCTTTCCGCATAACCAAGGTGCAGCGAGCCATACCTCAGTGCGCCTACTTTTATATACACTCTCGTGGAACTCGCGAAGTACGAATAATTCGCCCGGCCGGCCGAAAAAAAAACGCTCGCGGAACGCATACTGAGGAACGACTCTACCGTGTCCTCTTCAAACGCGTCTTCCTCCTTCCTTTGTTCTTGCCTCTTTCCGAGGAAACTCATTTGCCGATGCAGACCGCTGCGAAAATCAGAAGTGCCGTCTTCGAAAAGTCCTCACATTTGTGCGATTTTTCTCACGCTGGATGAAAAAATGCAAATATCTCTGTGAATTTTTCAGTTCGCGAAATAATAATGAATGTATAGATAAGTAATAAAGTGACAATTTTTTTTTATTTAAGTGCAATAATGTTTCCTAGATCCTTCTTATGCACAACATATTTTAGCATTATTGATAGCACTTGAAATCAAATACACGAAAATACAAGATTGTAATATTCGATGCATATGCCGATTTGTAGTTGATAATCATTGCATTTAATTGGAACATAAACAGGTTTAAAAAGTGAATAAATGCAGAAAGTAGGCTGTACAAATCGATTGTTATCGTCGATCTCATTAGCGTGTCGTAAACGCGTACGGTATATATGTAATTATGTAAATACGTAATTATACCCGGCTATGATTATGTAAACCTACGGAAGAGAAGTGTTCCTTTAATATCTTAATTGCGAATCCGCTACCGTCTGGCGACGCAACGGGACGCATCGATGAAAGTACCTGCATCTTATCATTAGATGTTAACGCTAATTAGAAAACAGCGACGCGACTTTGAAAAATTTCCATGTAAATTAGGTAAATTAGCTAAGTACCTCTGCGTTCCCTTAAACAACCTGCACCAGGAACGATTTCAGATAATCGATGCACCCAAATAAGAGAAATAAGAATCGCAACGAGGCGTGGTGCATTAATTTCCTAAAATTGATTACGTAAACGTAATCTCTTATATCCCGCACATTAATAAAGCAATGGAAATAAATATATTTTTTTTATTACCCCTTAATCTCGCCGATCATTGCGAATCGCGAGCCAAATAGCGCGATCGATCACTTCGAATTGCAGGAGGAAAGAAAGGACAAGAGCGAAAATTGGCGAGAAAAAGAATAGAAGTAAACAGCAGCAGCAGCAGCAACAGCAACAACAACAGCAACACCGCATCAGCGACTGACGCGATTTCGGTTTCGAAAATCGTCCGGGCCTTTCATTTTATCTCTGAGCTCCCAAGTCGTAGGTAGTAATTACCGGTGGCCGCTACCTGCCCGAGTGAAATAGACCTACCGAACACCATTTAATTTTATACCGTAGAATCTGCACGGACAAATCGTTCGGGCGTGCGTGTGCGTGTGCGTGTGCGTGTTGGTCGTCCGTATTGCACGTCTCGTTTCTGCGCACCACGTTCGTCTGTGTGTCTGGCATGCTCGCGCGCTCGCTCGCGTTTTACGGACTTGTGTGTTGTGTGCTACCCCAGTACCACGGACTTAGGCCATGCCCCTACGGTCCATATATCTCTCTCTGCAGCCTCTCTGCGAGAGATAGGGAGACCTATACTTAATATTATTTGCTACCCACTCGGCAAGCCCGCCAGACTGCCTTTAACCTGACCACAAATTACCGAAATAATTAAAAAGTCTTACTTTGCGTGGGAAGTTTCGCGAACCCCCATCGCTTTCCCCCTTTATCATCGTATTGGGTAGGTAAGAGAGATCCAAATCGAAATAACCGAGTCTGATTGCATATCCTCTCTTACAGGTCTATTAAAGACCGGATGTTTTAGTCGAGATATTCCTCGAGGCAGCATTTTCTAGCGCGCAAATATTCTTAGATATTATTATTTAACAAAAAGAAAAATGTCATATCGTGTGCGTCGTTTAATTTAATTGTACCTGTTTTATTGTATGTCGACGGCTTCGAAACCGTTAAGACGCATCATGACCGAGTAGTAAAATTCGTTGGGCTTTCGGTAAAATGTTAAAAGCACTGAAATTAATAATAGCGGGGATAACTTTTCAAAGTGGGCCATCATTTTTACATTCTTCCATGGCTGAGGTAACAATTTGATTTAGCCATAAAGAACGCATTTAAGACACACCATCGATCGGGCAATAAAATTCAAGTAATATCTATCCTTGTGATAATTACAAGACAGGTAGTTCTCGTTTCGCCGCTTATCGGCAAAATTAAATTTTCATGAGCACATGCCTTATATTTTCTCAAACGGTCAAAACAATTATAAAACCATAAAACCCTTGTTGATCGTTCTGCTTGGTCTCCTTTCGCAGGTTCGAGATTTATCGAGGGAATATTTTCGCGAATGTGCATATGTACTATGCCTCATTTTTCTGATCTCAATCGGACGCGATTGATGAGTGGGTGTATCGTATGCGTCGTGGGAAGGCTCATGGGAACTTGTCATCGTTGCAACAAAACGGCAGGTTATTATCGATGAGCTTTTGTTAGGTCCGGTCGAGGGACGTTGAGACCCGATCGAAGGCTGGACTGGAAAGATTGGCCGTGGTCTGCTCAGCCTGAATGTCTTCTACCTGTCTGCCTGCGAGGATTGTGGGTCCGAGAAACGGCGAGAACAGGTGTGAGTCGGGATTGTTTCGTGGTTTACACGCTTTTACGCAAGGTGTCTGTCTGCATGCAGATAGATATATCGGTTTCGTTCTATTAATAAGTGTGTGGATGATATTCGATAAAATCTCAATAGCGATCACATTATTCCAGCCGGGCGATTATCGCTTCGTATATCGTTTTCCTCTTCAAAGAGGAAGTCTAATTTCATGTTCTCCGTAATTAATTCCGAATCAATAATTGCGACTTAATCTGGCATTCTTCTTTCTCGTGAAATTCGTGTGTTTTTACACGACATTTAAGATGAACTGAGCTAGCAAGGAAAATTCGTTCTAAAATTTGTATCTTTAAAATTTTCAATATCAAAAATTGATTGTAAACAAACGGCCGTAACAAGATTTATGAACGTTTGCTTACACTCAATCAAAAACTGCCACTGCGGGCATTACTCTCGAATTCAAGAAACCATAACTTCGTAAATCGCGTTTTATCCTGGCTTTGTTTTGCGGTTACCTTTCGCGGTAAAGAATTGGAAGTATAAAACAATCAGTCCAATTGCCTGAGGCATCGACACAAAAGCCCGTCGCGCTGATCCGCGAGCAGCGAAAAGAAAGCGGTGCCTGCAGTATCTAATCACCAGACGATAGATTATGAGGGCGATTATTCCCGATTACACGTTGTATAAGTACTCGCGACAGTGGCCAAGGTGGAACGATTACGCCGGTTAGTCGAGTGGGGCGAAACGCGATAATAAATTAAAAGGAAAAACGTCGCCCGTTGATGGGGCGACTAAGCGTTAAGGCGCGCAGTTAATCATAATCGACGTTGCTCGAGTTCAGTGAACACGAAAATGAGCAACGAGCCGATCGCACGGAGTCCCCGTTTGAATTTCAGATGGTCTCATTATTGAAATTTCCAAATAAAACACGCTGCCAGCGATAAATCCCGCTACGTCATCCTTCTAAACGGCCGGCCGTTTGCGACGCATATTTCTGTCGCGTGTGCTATTCATGTGCGCGAAATGTAACATGCAAAATGCACACACTATGCATTTTAGATGAGATGTAAAGGGGGAACTCGCGTTCGATGATGAGTGCTATATAATTCCAACGAGTGATTTGACTTGTTGGAACTGTGTATAGCAATTATAATTTATAATATATAATAAGAGCGACGCGGTTGAGTGCTTTATTGATTTCGCATGCAAAGATAATACGGAATACTCATGTTGAAGCTGTATCTTCGCGGATATTGAGATACATATCTCTAACGTCGGCGACGCGAAATGGAGTAACTGTTAATGGGCTGCCTCGGAGTTTCACCAGTCACACCTGTCGACGTTCATCGAATCGTCATTCTTTTGTCCACGGCCGTCGTCGGCAGAAGACAAGAAAACTTGGAGGCGGCCAATGAAGCACAGAAGCATCTGCGAAAAAAAGACCGCGTCTTTCTTCTCGAGAGACGGTATTCGCGCGGTTCCCGCATTGACGAACTGCTTCTCGCGCTCCTTCTTTTTACCCACCATTTTCGATCGAATAACGGAGCGATCGACCAAGAAAATCCGATTAACATCAATCAAAAGAAGTCGTGCTGGTGTATCGAAAAAAGATAATCGGCCCGGTAATCATGTCGACGCGACCGCCCAAACCGCCATTGGAATATCATGTTCCCTTTTTGTCATGCCTATCGCAACAAGATTTAGTCTCCGTACAAGTACTTATACAGGTGGAAATTGAATCGACAAATAAATTGCAAGTGCGAAGAAGCTGCGAACAAAGTCGGCGGAGTAACTGGCGGAATTAATATCCACATCGTCACGTGCTGCTTCGGCAATTCCCATCGTGCGCTGCAGTCCAGTGCCCCATTACTCGGCGCGTTTCGAAACTCGTGAGGAGCATCCGCGGCTCGTTTCCACGAACTCGTAAAAGCTCTCCGTGTAGGCTCGCTCGGCGGCCTCCGCTTCTCCGCCTGATGTTGTTCCTTACTACCGGCGAACCGAGGGGAAAAAGGACTCGCAGGCACGCACCTGTGCGCCGCCGCGGTCCATGGGGTACCATGTCGGTCAGGACGGGGCCCCAGCTTCAGCGCCACGCCACGCCACGCCACGCCATGCCACGCCACGCTATGCCGTGCCGTGCCACGCCACGCGGGGCAACGCCACCGGACCGCATTATCTGTCTATCTGCCGAGCATTCGCCGAGGCTGCTCGCCTCTTCTCCGCCTCGAGGCTGATTTTTATAGGGGATTCGCGTGACCGCCGGCTAAACGCTTCGCTTTAACCCGGCCCCGGCTCCGCTTCGGCTGCTGTGCGCTTGCTCTCTCTTTCTCTCTCTGTTTTCATCTCTTCCCGGCCTGCCCTTCGTTCTCCCCGCCGCGGCTTTTTCCTTCGGACCCCCCCGCCTCGGCCACCGCACGTCTTCGCCCGGCGGCTCTTGTTCGCGCGGAAGGCGCTTCTTCTGCCCCGAAGGATTCCCTATTTACACCCCGGCCATCATCGCGTTCCGCGTTATTTCCGTCCTCTCGCTCTTTGCTCCTCATTTCTTCAATGCTCGCCGGGTCCGAGATTAATATTTTGTTTGATTTTCTTCACTGCTTTTTTTTTTTTCACCATCACCAATCTTTCTTATTGTCTTCGTCATTTTACATGGTGTAAATCGAGAAGCATCGGATCTTGCCAATTGTGCCGCGCGCATCCTTCTAGTTAACCAGAGTTTTCACTTTCGAGGAGCATTCCTGCTCGTCCTCTTCCTGACGTCGATAATTGGCCACGCCGATCGGACGCGGAACGGAATGGTAACAGAGATAAAAAGGAAAAGAGAAGAAGATGGATCGAGGTGAGAGATGCGCGAGAAGATCCTAGGTTCTCAGGACGAAAGCGGAAGGAGGTACGGGCGCGCAGGCTTAACAGATCGTCGTCGTCGTCGTCGTCGTCGTCGTCGTTGAGCAAGAAACGCAAGTAGCGTAGGACGAATATATGTCTTGCTCGGCTTTATCTTACGTCTGTCACGCGGAAGAACTTGAGCCATCGGTCTATGTTGCGGCAAATGCGTAACCGCAGATTTTAATTAAGACCGCGGCGATAGATCGAATTTAACGAGCTTACGTTAATTAGCCGTGCCTCGAAATATCGTCAGCGCAATAAGGCTGGCGCGGTGCGAAGAGGCCCGTAATCGCGCGAGCGTGTAATTACAGTTTCAGTGGACCGCTTTCAGACTCCTCTAAACTCGGGGCCCCAACGAGGCGCGCCGGAACTAAGGCGGGCGATCGAGGCGATTGTGCTCGAAATAATCGTGTTCGAGATTCCGCGAGTCAATCGACTAGTTAATCAATCACGCTCGATTAATTATACTCCGCTCACTCCGTCGAATGAAACTTTCTTGTCGATTCTTGTCTACGACTTTGTCTAAATGACTGTAAGAACTATCTGAGAAAATTACGACAGCGCACATCGGCGAGATAAGATCAACAATATAGTTTCACGGCGAGTTGTTTAAAAACGTCAACGGTAAACTATGTATCAAAATTGGAGAAGATGCTAGGAAAGTTAGAAACGCTGAACTATTGATTATTTTCTACTGCTGGTGCTAATCATAATCTCGTTTCTCGCTAACAATGCTAAAAATATTTTGTTTTATTAGAATATTGCATTACATAATAGATCTTAAAAAGAAATGCAAATATTATTCGTTTCTACAAGTAGTTGCAATTACAGCTACTACTTTTCGAATTATCAATCAAGATTATTATAATAATTCAATAAACGTCAGTGAGAGTAATAACAATTATGTAACGCGTATTCGCGTGTACCGAGCAATAATAACGTAATCGTCAAGTCGGTCGAAGCATAAACGTAAGTGACTGAATCATCAATAAGTACAATAATAATATGATGTAGAATATATCGAGAAGGATAGAAAGAGAGAGAGAGAGAGAGAGCTGCTATTTAAGAATAGAAAAAAATCGCAAATGTATTTAATGGTCAGAATCGGAGTTGAACAACGCAACTGCATAAACCATGTTTCTCGTATTGAATGAGAGTTGATGATAGTCCATGGTATGTTCAGCAGATAATTAAGCCGCGGCGATGGAAGACGCGATGAATTATCATCGCGGCGGCGGCGGCCAATAAAAGTCTAACCGAGGCGAATCTCAGGTGCATCTCGCTGCATCTCGCGCGTCTCGCTGCACATATGCAGACGAATGCGGATCGATCTCAGCACCGGGATTCCATAACGGGGGTTTACGATAATTGTTGGAGGCCTCGTGCAATTTCAAGCTTAATAAACCGACGTCCCTCTCCCTCCACCGTGCGATCGTTCGCGTCGTCGCGGAATCTCCGTCGCGGAAAATCGCGATGAGAAAGCCGGCCCGTTGATCAGCTAGTCCGGTGGTTCGATATTCGTTAGTCAGGCCACATCAACACCTTCCGATCCGGCAAGGCCGCGACTTCCCGTGAAATCGTCTTTAATCAGACGGTCTGAAGTCGATCGCGCTCGATTAACCGCAATTGCGCGCCGCGCAACTCACGTTGAATAAAAATAAAATAAAATATTCGCTCTATAGAGAACTCTGAAGGCTCAAGTGAGAAAATTGCAAAAACAGATAATGCAAATGCAAAAGCCTTTCGAGAAGGCACTTCTATTTCATTCAGATATCTCGCCCTTCGGTTAGATAGAATTGGTTAATTACGGATACGTCGCAGTAATGTTAAAGATACATATCAGTATTTACAAAAAGGATGATTTCCTATGTGCCATATGTTTCAGTAACTATCCATAAGTATGGAGTACAATCGTTTCATCATATACACTTAAAAAAATCATATGCCTACTTCCGGGTTGATCTCAATCGCGATCTCATCGATCGCTATGGAAGGAAGCGTCAGCTGCGCACGTGGAAAGTCTCGAGAATCGCGCAAGAAATTGCGCGGAAGTAATCGCTTTGCAAATTACAACGCAACCGTGCGAAGGCTAAGTTCCCTTTCTCAGGTTCACATATATTTTTCCGCGGGTTTTTTCGCAGCTGGCTCCTCGCGTACATGAATCACAGTGTGCTACGTGGTGAAATTCACGAGTAGAGTAATTAATATTTCCTTCTAAATTAATGTTTCTTTAAAAACTACTTGGGCATTTTTAATAATTAATCAATTTTCTTCAATCAAAAGATGAAATGTCTTAACATATAGGAGAAATTCTCTCAAATTTAACGTTTCTTTTTAAAATAGAACACGCGGAAGGGCACGGTCGCACACGAAGAGACGCACACGGCAAGGGCACGAATCTACAGACGCGGGATATGCGCTTCTTCGGACCGCTTTCGAGGAACTTTTTTCGGCATCGCACGTTATAACGGTAATTCTGTTCGGACTGTAATTGAAAGAGAGCAGCGCACACAACGCGGCAGCAACAGCAGCAACGGCGGCGGCGGCGGCGGCGGCGGCTTAATTGCACTAGGTCGAAATCATCGAGGGAACAACGGACGGACGGCGAGGGAACCCTCCTCTCTACCGCGGCCCGTTCTTCGAAAGTCGTTTATAAGAGAGAGGGCCAGGAGAGGAGAGATGACCCCCGGTAACTCCAGGTCGGAGCGAGGCAACGCTCCGACTCCTAAGCTCCCATTATTCGTCGGGTTCGACCGAAATTGTCGATCGTTACGGAAGCGTGGATTTGCTTGCCTCCTCGCTGGCGAACACACGCATCATACTTTAACCCGGCAATTTACATTTGATATTTATAATTTAATCATTTTCGCTCGTGATTGCGGCTCTTTTCCGAGATACAGCTATGGCAAAACGACGGGATACAGCTATGAGAGAAAGAGATTATAATTATTTTTATTTTAGCGCGCGCTATCTCTTGAAAAAAATATAAATTTTGTGTGAAATATCGCAAACGAATTTTTTTTATTTTGCGTTATTATTATTTCAAGTTTAGATCAGCACTGAAAATTTAATATTCTCCGATAAAGTGATATGTCATTGATAGGCCTGCAACGAAATGCAAAAATTATGTATATCGGCGCAATTCTGACATAATGACTGATTATAATAATGTTATAATCAATGAAAAAAATAACACCTGCATATATGCGGTAAAACTTGATATTAATTACAACATTAACATACATTTCCGGTGCAATATAATTACATAGTGATGTAATATAAGCAACCCGTAGATAGAGAATGAGCTACATAGGTATTTGATACGTATGTTTAATATTAAAGATAGAGTCAAGTTTAAAGAGTCCGTGATTACTGAATTAAAAAAAAGTATATACACGGCGACTACTCAATGGAAAGACGTAAGTTTGCAGTGCCAACGACTGCGCGATATTGTCGTTTCTGGCCGAAGCTACCCGAGATAGTGCACAATACGGAGGAGAGACGCAGCAAGAAAATTATAAAGTGCGAGTGACGGGGCAACATCCGCAAAAAAAAAAAGCTATACTTATGCAGTAAGTGCGTAATCTCTCCTGGCTGAGAACAAGGAGAAGGATGTAGTGCCGCCCTCCTATCCTTGTGCAACTCGCGGGAGAGACGCGTCAAGATTGTGGTCGTCCAGCGACATATTACATACTATGGTTCACAGAAACAGTCGACGATGAGTACATAAAGAGATGCCGATTAAAAATAAATTAAGATCGCTGATATCCGAAATGGAATAAAATCTTTTTTCTATTGTGTGAAACTCAATCGTGTATTTCTAAGCAGTCCTTGTTATGCAAGATATAGGCAATATTCATAGTTTTTTTTATTACAAAATTCTATCAAGGATAAGAATCTGCTTTTTCTTGATAATTCAATAAATTTATTTATTTAACATTGAAAATGAGACTATATTGATCTGTAAAAATATACATATATACGCGTGTTACTTTTATACAATTGCAAGAAAAAGACGAAAGAGTTTCTCATGTCAATCTACACTAGTAGCTTAATAACTGCATTAAATAAATCATCGTCTCTATCTAATAGTTCCACTTTATAGCAGTTTACTAATGATTTTTTAAATATAAGTGATTAACTATAATAGTTTTTTATACATTCCATACTCAGACCTACATGATTTTGATAAATGCAATAATCTTAATTAATTAATTTTGTCTAATGTATATTCAAACATCGTTATATGTTATAATATATCGATGAATAATTTAGCCATCAACTAAATCGTGTAATCGTGTAACCGGATATATTATGCAAAGCCGGCTTCACCGGTGCATATATGAAAAGAATAAAAAATAGACAGAAGCAATAAAAACGTGAGAAAAGGATTATTAAGTGTTTATTTTATAATTTATAAATTTGTGAAATCTTTCACTATTCATTTTTAATAATAATTCCGTCATTGAGGGCATTTAATCGTGGTATTATGAATATTATTATGAAATTATTTTTCGTACATTTAAATTGTATATGCTAAAAGATAAACACTTGGCTTCTCTCTTTCTTTCTCAATTTACCAATAATTAAAATCTAAGTTATCACATGCACATGTTAAACTTGAGTTTCTGCGAGATCGAAATAGCTGAAATAGAGATAAAAACGAATCCACGTTTTTGTGTTATTTCTGTGTGCGATTGGTTTTGTATCATTAATCCCTCAAGGCGGAAGACTGTGAGAGATCAAAACACGTACGTGAGAACGGCCTCGCGTCGCAGATGCTGCATCACGCACGATAGCACCTTGTACGATGATGCAACAAGCGGTAAACTATGAGCATTTGAAAGGAGCCAACACTATGCGCTGAGATCGCAATGATCTATAATGGTCGCAGAGACTGGTATGGAAATCTTGCCGCACTGTCTTGCAAATTAACTTCCGATACGCGATAGTAGCAGATCTTGTGTAAATCTTGGTGATAACGAGATGGTATTCATAAGTCGAGGTATAGGTATTTTCTATTACATTATTATAATCCAATAGTGGAACACGTACAAGTTTACAAATATTGGCCTCACTTATGTTCCATTAAATTATCCGTTTATGTTTCGCGGATAGACGCAAGACGCATCAAGTAAGTTTTGCTGTATAAAAGTAATTATATTTATTTAATTAGTAAACGATAAAGGTTTTAATTTAAATTCCATTTATATACGAGAAAAAATCCTATTTTATAGACGTACATTGAAAAAAACTTGCATGAGTTTAATCGTACATAAATATATAGCGTAATGGCCTGTCACAATTATTTATTTTTGCAAACGTACGCCTCGGGGGATGTATGTGTGTACACTGCGTTCTGTATGCTTGCATCATTTGTTCGAATACCCATTGGACCGCCGCATTGGCCTTTTTTCCGATCTCACTTGTCGCTGAGCAAAGCGAAAGAAGGGGATACTTTTCACTTGACTGCGTAAAACTTTACCGCTGACGATCGAGCAAACGTACAATGTTAACGCAATTCAATCGTGTCTTAACGATCGCGAAAACGTCGTTCGCAGCAGCTAAAAAGTGCGCGTTCGCGCTGATTATGTCTGATTATGAGTATAAATAGTACCGTGATCTTCTCGCATGCTGTGCTTTTTACGGCTCTTAAATGCCGGCTTAAATGCCTGCAGTGAAAGATATTGCAGTGGCTATGGAGTTTACATTACTAGGTTGAACGTAGCAATTGGAGGTTTCAGTTATTTTAACGTGTGCATTATAAAGTCGCGTTTCCTCTCTTATAAAGTATACTGAATTTTTAATAAATATATCACACTTTGTCGTATTCCATTAAATTCATGTCGTGGCTGACAAAGCAAATTATAGATTTGCAAATGTAATTTACCACGTGTCTTAAATTACAATAAATGCAATTTTAGTATTAAAATTAAAATTGTCTATCTATTTGCCCGTTTAATCCTACGTAAAATTTATTCTATTCATCTATTCTCTGACTAGCTGGTTCGTATTTGCATGAGTTACACCCTGAGGGCGACGATATCGCTATTATTGCTTGACATTTCAGATGATTCTTTTCACCCGTTTCGAAACGCGAAGAGAAGCACGCGAAAGAGAAAGAAAGAGAGAGAGAGAGAGAGAGAAAGAGAGAGAGAGAGAGAGAGAAAGAGAGAGAGAATGTGTCCAAGTGAATCGAAGGAAGGTGTGGAGCGACGTGTGTCGCGGCACGTACCTGTATGAGATGGGCAAGGAACAGGACGTAGGTGGCGGCCGCCCTCATGTCTCTCCCTGGGGAATCCCTCGACTACCGCATATCATCGATATCCCCTGCTGTTACTCCTCGGCCACTCTCTCGAGCACTCGTTCGCGTATTCGATAAATTCTCCACTGTCTTCTCGTCACGCCGTTTGTGTGTGTATCCTGCGCTCTCTCTCTCTCTTCCTTTCGCTCACCACTCTCACCGAATATTATCGGCACACTGCACTCCGCAGATCCTTCCGGTCCGCGCACCAACACCGAATATCCACTGGCGTGTGTCCTCCGCGTGGAAGGACGATCCGTTTTCCTTTCCGCTGAGCACTAAACACTCGTGAACACTTCGTGAACGAATGGACGACTCGCGTGCGTTTTTCTCCACCGTTTCTCGTCCGTAAAGATACTCCAAGTCTCACTTTTCCCGTGCATAGGCGACACTCAACGAGGACTCGGGTGAGACTCGCATGAGCTTCTTCGCGTACCGCTCTCGCGACGCGACAGGTACCTTTCGCTCTCGAGAATACTCCAACCACTCGCGGTTATGATCCTGCAATATCGCCGTGATACGTTTCTTTTCACTCACGCCTCCTTTTTTTTTTCGTCGCCCCGCAATTCACTCGCTCCCCGTCGGCGTCGGTCTTCGTGCAAGACTAATCGCGCTTAATTACACGATTCGTGCCTTCAAATTTGTCGGTCAGGAGAAAGCGATTGCGCGCGCAAAAGCCTGATGACACGCGCTACTCGAGAACTCGACACCTGCTCTCCTCGATGCACAAGTCGCGACGTCCAGCACGTGATCCACGTGAGCGAGTGATACGACAGTTTATAGAAATCAATTTAGAATGTCGATAGTGTCACGTATATGCCTCCTTGCCGGGACACGTAGTCACGATTGGACACTGATTTGACACTGATTTTCGCCGGTCGATTCCTCAATCCGCAGGCAAGCCGCAGCATATGAGAGGCGAGAAAGATTCGGAGCTCGAGTTATCAGATAATTCCATTCGCACTTTATGCGCCGATCAATCCTCGATACACGACGGAGGAGAAGGAAAACTCTTCCCAGGAATCGTTTGTAAAAACCTCGAGTAAAAACCGAATTTGTTTATCGTATTATTATGCAAAACCGCTCGTCTCGCGCACCAATTCACTCACACGTGTAACAATCCTGGTGGTCCACAAAAGAAACGTTTTCCTCGGGATCCTCTGGGCGCTGCGTCAGGAGGACGGGACGTGTGACACTGCTCACGCACACGCGTGACGCACCGCGAGAACCCGCGAGAGAGTCCGGCTGTCCGGCGTCGGCGCCGCCGCGGAAACGCGCGGCGAACAGGTGTGTGCACGTGTCCGGCAGCGTATACGCGCTAACGTGTGCGTATACGGCGTGCAACGCGCCTTCGCTGTGTGCATGGACACGCACGCACGCCGCTTAGTAGCCGGCGTGTACGGAGGTGTATGTGTGTGCGTGTGCGTTCACACGTATACGCGGGTGTGTGTACGCATGAATGTGTGCGCGAGCGCGCGCGCGTCCGTGTGCACCGTTCCTGTACCACTGTTATCGTGTGTGCACGCTGGAGCACGGAAACGCAGCAACGTCCGCGGGGTACACGACTCGGTCGCTCCGGGGATACTGAGTCCGGAGCCGCGGGCCGGCCTGCGGGCCTCCCCCCTATCTACCACGGCCTGTCCCCCCCTTCTGTGTAGCCCCCTTCCCGAGTCATTCCACCTCCGGGAGCACGGAGGACCCCTTTACGTGTACCCCGCGCGCTCTGCCTCGCATCCTTACGGGGTCCTCTCTCTTTTTCTCCTCCCGCATCGCGCATCGCGAACTTTACACACGTTCGCCGACGATCTCGCTCTCTCTCTCTCTCTCTCTCTCTCTCTCTCTCTCTCTCTCTCTCTCTCTCTCTCTCTCTCTTTCTCTCTTAGTCTATCGCAAATCCACCTCGTGTGTGCGCACGTGCGTGTGCATCGGCCCACGTTTGCTCACGCGCGCACAGGTGACTGTATATGTGTGTGTGAGTGTGCGCGCCGCGCGAACATCTCGAGAGCTCTTTGCTCTCTCTTGCCTTTCTATGAGGCATTACACGACGACGTACACTTGTGCCCCCCGTGCCGGGATGCTGGGCCCGGCTGAACACGAGCGAGCGCGCGTCCGTTTATAAGTCTTACAATCGGTTTCATCACGAGCGGCATCGCGGAGTCGGTAACGCCGCGCGCGCGCGCGGTTGTGTATTCTCACCTCTCCTCTCGCGATCGCGAGGCGAGAAACGCGTGACTTGGGCGCGCTCTCCGACTGCTGCTTGTGATATGAATTTCGCGGGGTTGCGATCTGGGGTACCATTCAGCCATGCTGTTGCAATGACGGAATAATATAGGTATATTAAGCTATCTGAGCCAAGTTACTTAATATTGAGCTATCGAGCCTCTCGTAACTTTTTAAAAACTAAAGCAAAACAATTATTTTTAGAAGCAAAAAAAGCAAAAAAAATAATAAATAATTTTTATGTATTACTCGTTATGTTCTGACAATTTGGCTCAGATAGCTTATTATAGCTATCTGTATACTAAACCATCTGAGTCCAATTATCGGGACGTAACCAGTAAGACGTGAAAAGAATTTGCTAATTTTTTGCTGCAAAAAATAAGTTTTTTGTTGTACTTTTTAAAAAAGTTACGAGAACCTACTATTAAGCTATCGAGCCTCTCATGACTTTTTAAAAACTAAAACAATTATTTTTAGAAGCAAAAAAAAGCCAAAAAATAATAATAATTTTTATATATTACTCGTTACGTTCTGACAATTTGGCTCAGATAGCTTAATATGCCTGAATAATATAAAGTTCATTAATACCGCGGAGGAATAGTGGATCGATGAATGCAATGAGCACTGTGGGAATAAAGAATCGTGTTTCTGTAATTAAAGAATACTTGGAAAATGTTAAAGCAACACATTCATGCAAATAACAATTGGTATTAAAATCTATTGGAATAACGAAATTATTTTTTCGTAACAGAGAATTAACATGTAATCTCTCGCCACGATATTTCAAGTTTCAATTTAAAAAATAAAAAAGAACCGAAAAATGTATGAATAATTGTGTGGATGTGTTAAATTTGAAGATTCATCAAATATTCGACACGTTACTCTCTTTATAAGCTGAAGTATTTTTTTTTTCTTATAAAGATCAAAAAAGTGTTTAAATGTCGCTAATCATCATCGTATCGAAAATCGGTTGTTTGTATGAGAAAGATGAGCAGGCTCCGTCTTGCAAGACAAAATTATATATATTTACGAAGAATGATTTTGGACGATGAATAATGGATAAGTCCTGCGGTGTCGCGTGTCCATCGTCATTATGTGACTAGCGGGCTATGCTCCCCGCGAAAGAGAGATGCCGTCGCTGTCGCGTCATGACGATCGTCTCTCTCTCTCTCATTAAATTTCTGCTCCATATACATACAGTATATACCGTTCCACGTAATTCGCGTGTCGGGAGTATCATGCGAACTGAGAAGCCGAGTTAAATGGCTATAAATTATCACTGCAATAAGAAACCTCTTTACTAATCTTCTTTCAGGAACTAGATAGTAACTATGCATGTCACTTTGACATGATGCGACGTTTGGTAATCGGAAAATTATAAACGCGCGCGGATTACCATATCACGTCTTTCCTGGAAATTAATAATCTGTATGGCATTCATCAAAATCGTAATAAAAAATTTGCCGATAGTTTTTGAATTTATGCTATTGAAAACATTTATTATTAATGGACAAAGAATAATTTTGTTATTTTTACAATCCTAAATTATTTTACACATCTACACAATAAGATTTATGAAAACAAAATCATGCGTTTCAGCATTACGAGCTTAAAAAATTTTTGGCAAACTTTGATTAAATATCTAATGATAAAAAAAGTGCAAAATTAATAGAAATATTCAGGAAGCAAGAATTAATAAATGACAAAATTAATCTTTGAAATAAAATTTCACGACGCTCGCGCCAGTTTTGATTAGCGCGGTCATTAGAATTGCGAGGCTCTCTTCGACTGAAAGAGCCTGTAACAGACGGTATAGCGCAACACGGCGGGGCTATCTGTCTTCTCTTTCTACTCCTCTGGCGGCAGTCTCCTGAATCCGACGACGAACCCGGTGTGGTAGCGCAGCATGGTATGGTGTACCGCGGTCCACATGGGCGGATGGACGAACGGGCGAACATCAGTAGTGGGATGCTGCGCGGTGATGCTGCTTGGTCCACGCTTATCCGTCGTTCTCTCCCTGTCTCTTCCTTCTCTCTTGTTCGCTACAATCTCTCCATTCTCCGTTTGTCCTTCTTTATCTCCCGTCGTCTCACTTTGTCCCGTTCTGCCTTCGTCCTCTTCTTACTATTAGGTACGTCACTTTTCTCGCTCTCGCTTATACTTTCCGCCCTCCACCCTTCATTCTCCGTCTCTCTCTCTCTCTCTCTCTCTTCCTCGTCTCGGAGGACTTGCTTACTCGAGGGCCCCGAGTTAGCCGGCGGGCATTATGGTGGCTACTCCGCTGGCTTCTCCGTTGGTCTCTCGAAAGCTCACGAGAGAGTGTGCCCCCCGAGGGTCAAGGAACTCCCTCGGGAACAGGTTCACCTCCTTCCCTACCTCTCTTCACCCCTCTTCTTTCCACTTCTCCTCCTCTTCCTCTCTCTTTCTCCTTTTCCCTTTCCTCACTGCGCCGCGTACCTCTGCCAAGCCGCCCTATGCCCCCTCCGGTTCGTACCTTAGGGTTTTACTTATTTTCTCTTATTACCGCCGTGGGCATGTAGGCATGTTTCACACACACACACACACATACATTTGCAAATCCAGCTCGTACGTACACGGGGTATGGTCCATCTCGAGGTTCACCGGACTCCCTCCTTCGTACTCAGCACACCGTTCCCTATGTTCCTCTCGTCTCCCCCTCCCCGTCCCCCCTCGGTGCTTCTCTCAGGTACTCCAATATGTGAGCACATTATTACAGAGGCGCAAGAGGAGCGGGGGGAACGCGCGAGAGTCACGGGGAGTCTCTCTCGCGAGGGAGCAAAGACGAGGTGAAACGCACACGCGTTCTCCCGGTAGATGAGGAAAACGCGCGAGTGAGTGAGCGTTCATGCAAGGGTGTTTAGGTGCGGTGGTTTCCCTTCCCTCCCCTCGCGCGACCCTTCGCATACTCTTCTTCGCTTCCCCATCCTCCCTCCAACTGTCCCGAGTCGAGCTCTCTGAGAGCCAGATACGAGATTCCACCTGTGCTGCCTGATATGCTGCCGTTGCGCTGCCGTGCTCATCCTCCTCGTCTCTTCCATGTCTTCTCCGTGTCGTGAGATCGTTTCGAATTTGCTGGATAGCTCGTCCTTTCTTCTTTTCTTTCTTTTCTTGTTTCTTAAAAGCCCGGACCGCAACCGGCCCGGGGGATTATGGCGCCCGACGGGACGAGAAAACATGTGGATTTTCGGTACGCATGAATCGATGAACGGAAGAAATGCGACGACTTGTAATAAGGGCATTTAGTGGTCCCCGCACTCGCGATTCTCTCACACGTCCTCGACTTTTGCCGTCCCGAGATCGTCCGTTAAGAAATTGCCTACCGGTGTTCGCATACGCATTCGCCGGCTTCCTCGTCCCCAGTCTCGTTCTCTCGCGAGATTGTTCCGAATTAGCTGGAGACTGCGCGCATTTTTAACAGCCCGACTCAAATGGCACGGGACGGGGGATTATGTGGGCCGGTTCGGCGATCGTGAATATTTTGATATTGTAGAGACATCGCCGTGGCAAAAATGAAAGAATCGTAAAGTCGCCTTTGCCCGCTTTCCTTTTTATCAGATTTGGCTGGATTCTTTTTCGGGATATTCCAGTTTATTAGGATTGTTAAATAAACGAGCGCTACGTACATTAAGTTATTTATATACCTTGCTAGATTATATCTGGAAAAAATACTTTTGCAACGAATCCCATATAGTTTTCGCACGCATGTCATCGACAGGATTCTAGGCATATTATTCTCCTTGCCTTCTATTTTCATTATTCATGAATTTACGTTTAGGTTTCTGAAGGGCTTTTGCAAAAGCGGGAGATGTAATGGATACGCGACGGGGCGCAAACCGCGCAGAGTGTATACACACGCAGGAGGATTTTAATGATCTTTCTTCAGGCATTCGTCGGTCTATAGATACCAGATTCCACCTGGACCGCAGCCGTACGTTACTTCGAACTCGGCTGCATCCGCAGCCTGTCTCGAGGACACGAGCTTCTTATGTACTCTTACTTTCTTTCTTCCTTGTAAAATTAATATAAACGTCCCGATTTAAGTAATTACTTGTAACAAATATTTAACATTTTCTTATATATTCGCCTCGATGAATCATGCATATGTAAAATATTATGTAATATTTAATAATATATTTTGCAACACGTTTTTTGTCTCATTTTTCAGAAATATTTCAAATGAAATCATGATATTCTTCATATTGTTATTTGGATTATTTTCACAAGAAATACACACATTTATAATTTTAATAGAAATTTCAGTCATTTTAATCAGTTATTATAAAAACCTGTAAGATGTAAATGAAATATTTAATGCCGCTTTAAGATTTCGCTAGAATTTCATTTTCACGTCTGGATATATGCTGGACAGATTCGCAGGCGTGTCATGAACTCCGGGATAGCTCGGTTTCTCCGGTTCCGTTATCCCGCGAATACCCGTCAGGTGTCCTTTTGACGTCTCGCTAATTGTTGCTGAAAGCAAGTATGCCCGTTACATACTTGCTCCATGAGGCTGGAATAGCACATAGTTTCTTTTCTTCGTATGTAAAATTATATGGATTCTCGCCCAACAGAACGAATCAGTGAATCGATGATATGCAAATTTTACGACAAACGCGCGTAATTAGCGACGCTTCGATGATCGTAAATAAAGTAAAACTTTCTCTGCCCATTATTCATTCGAGTCTTACTAAATAATTGCGTGGCGTTTGTGAAAATCGAGCATCTAGATTCACGAATAAAA
This sequence comes from Tetramorium simillimum, assembly GCA_011636635.1. Classification (NCBI taxonomy): domain Eukaryota; kingdom Metazoa; phylum Arthropoda; class Insecta; order Hymenoptera; family Formicidae; genus Tetramorium; species Tetramorium simillimum. Next base: position 39,194 of record VBVQ01000960.1, read on the forward strand.
GTAAAAGTTTTCCAGAAGTAACGCAACTGCATATTTTCTTTACGATATCGTAGCGATCATATGTTTACCAGGAAATCGGTAATATTATAAATTTCCTAATTTACATATTATTTGCATAAACAGAAATAGCATCCTCAGTTTCTCTACAGTTGCTACTTATAAACGTATATCATTTCAATAATATCAGTGGATGGACAATGAATTTTTACACAAAGGCATTAAAATAAATACAATTAAAAACTATATAATCTCTTTTTAGTTATTAATATCCGTTAAAGACTTAAGATATTAAGATTTTGTGTATTATAGATAAACTTTAGATATAGCTTTAAGAAGCAAAATTAACTTTTTTCGTTTCTATTTTTACGTATATATCATAAATAATAATCTGAATAATTATCTGAAAATATCTATCATAAATAATTTTATCTTCTCGTTTAATTCCTTGAAGCAAATATACCACACATTCTAATATTTGTTGTAAGTACTTCGTCGTATGAATATCTACTTCTGACTGATGCTTGACGTATGTATCTTATGACGTACGATTCAGTGCCTCTAATTCGTTCTTTCAGAAGATGTATTGGTAACCACGACGGAAAAATGTAAGGATGCGGCGTACCGTTAATTCAGTGACGCTGTCAATAACGATTAGACGAACGGTTGATACGAAGACGAAGATATATAGACGGATAGAGGGATAAAAGAGATTTATCGTTCCGACTAAACGCGCTGTTTCGCCAGCATATCGATCGCGCGAGTAAAACGAGAAAAATCAACGCGTATTCCATTTGCAGACGGAGTTGTGAGTTGTCAGTCAATCGAATTAAAAAATATGAGTACATCCCATATGCGAGAAATCAACTTTTTCTTCATTACGAGTTGTGTACACTCTGTCAATTAGCTACGACTCTATTCACGATCGTGTCCAGATGTAGATTATATAAGGCCGTTGAAACGATTATTTTTGTTATCATCCCTCTTTCCACGCGCTTTAATCGCGCGTAACAAGGCAAAATGTTATTAGCGAGGTAATTAATATTCGACTACAATCCGACTTTTGGGCCGATCCCAGAAAAAATTATAATTACGGTCCCGTGAGAGTTTTTGGCGGCGGAACAGGATCGCGAAAGTAAGCCTCACCGCCCCTCAGCGGGTGCATCGCAAATCGCTGCTTTTTATTGCAGTCTTAAGAGGAGGCGGGCAGATATTTGGGCGTGTAATAATCGAATGACGCCGATGAGACGAACGGAACGCGCAGAGGGTGATCGTTCAATTTTCTGCACTGGCGAGTCACAGCACGCACACGATGAAGTCGCGTGACACGGGACTTTAAACGGTGTATGTGTGTATGTGTGTGTGTGTGTGTGTGCGTGCGCGTTGAGGCCTCTGGTCGGTTTAACGTTGGGTCAGTGAAGCCCGCATGATAAGCCCCGGTCGAGTTAATTAATGTTAAAAAAAAGCTCAAGATAAGAATAAAGGGTCTCTCGTGTGCGCGCGCGTCCGTATGGCGCACCACGGACGCCACCGGACCGCCAACAGGCCTCTCCCCACGAGCCCTATTCTTGATATGCATATTGTGCTCGTTAAATTAAACAATCGTACAGGGATCGAAGTAAAAATTCGAGTAAAGACCTATCTAATCTACCCAGCGGGAACGGGGCTGGTCGCCTGTCCGGCAATGGCCACGCTCCTCTGGCGGCATTCGAAGACGATCGTTAGAGTCCTGAACAGCGTCCAGTGTCCTTGCAAATGCGTATCGTGTGACTTTCTTTTTAATACCTCGCAAATTGACCTCCTTGAATTTTCGAAAGTCATCCGCTTTGAATATCTTTTAAGTTTTGTAAATTTCGGATATGAATAAATTAAATTTTATATATGTATAAAAGAGAGAGAGAGAATATTTTAAAAACTATGATTCAATGTTGATTTAAAAAAAAATAATAGTTCGAACATAATCACAAAGAATACAGTCGACATGGCGAAAAATCTTACGTTCTGCTTCGTAAGCGTTACAGATTAATATCTAAAAGAACGTAACAATTTCACCAACCAACGATTGATCGCAGATAAGGCTGTCAACAGTGACATTCTATTCTGACTTAGTTAAAATCCCATTAGTTTCGAAAGATGCCGATTTTCTGGAGGACCCTTTCGACATGTACATGCCACCGCAGTGATATATTGGAAGCGAGCAAGGTGGCTTTTTAACGAGGCGAACCGTTCTACCCTCTCACACAAGAGACCATATTCGGTTGTGTTAAGGTAGGGATCAACAGGTGTCTTTCCTACCTGTCACTAATGAAAACTTATCGAAATCCGTTTAGTGGCCATAAGAACCAACTATTGAGAGGGCACAAACGAGGGAGAGACACGACAATTGGGAGAACGAAAACGGTAATAGATTAGAAAACAGAGAGAGAGAGAGAGAGAGAGAGAGAGAGAAGGAGACGGAAGAGCTCGAACGAAAGTGAGAGGGCCCGAGAAAAAGAAGGGAAGGTGAGAGAAAAAAGAGAAGGAGGACGAAATTAGTGGAAGCGAGAGAGTAGCAGAGGCTCCCACAGTTATTAGGGATCGAACTAAAGGTTTCCAGGTTTAAGGGCTAATCTGTGCTACGTCGACAGTGGAAGGAGTCACCTGTCAATTACGGACAGATTTCTTAGACTCCCTCGTACCCGGGCCCGATCGTTATCCACTCAGGAAATTGAGCGTTCAGGCCGCTCGGCGGACTCTCGGTTTCTCCTACCCAGTGAAAACTCCGAGCCGGCCCCGCCGAGTTAGACGGCGCGATCGCTTATTAACGATCTCGTGCATTTCGTGCAGTTTCGGCGTTAACGAAGCGCAGTCCTGTACGTTGCGAAAGAGGAGAAGCGGGTTCCGCGAATTTCGCTTTTCGGAGCCCGATCGGAAGGTCGGGGAGATGTTTCGTGCCCAAAAATTACGCGATACTTTCAGGCGAATCACGGGATCGGACTTACGTAAAGGAATACGCGTTTCTTCAATACGCGCGCAGCTGATGCGCCGATCACCGCAGGTGCTTTAATTTATGTAGATCAAAGTGTTTTTATTCATCGCGTAAAAACAAGCGAGACTCATTGCGGCGCGGCAATTTCTCGTAATGCCATTCGAAATTCGCTCCGTGATCGCACGCTTCTTGGCGTTACGTCCATTGAAGACGCATGAGTTAACCGCTGTCTGGCTTTCATGAAACGCCAGAATTTCTCGACCGCGAACAGAATTCTCGCGGGCGCACGCTTAATTCTTTTTTCGCACGCGGAAGTGTCGAGTGTGTAGCTACATACTTAAACGCAGCTGCCGCTGCATGCTCGTCATCGTCGTAACTTCGTGACGTGACTGCCGCTGAAAATTTTAAAACCGAATTTGCAATCACGGCGCGAACGGTCGTGCTAAAACGGCGACGTAATACGTTACATAACGCGGACGGAGCAAAACACGGCGGGATCGTAGTTACCACGTCCGCACGTACTCCGTACGCCGAATATTCCCGCATTAGTGTATTCTTCCATTATCATTAATGTATTTATTCACTTAGGAATATTTCACGAGCTGTTGGCCATCTGATACGCACACCGCGTGTGTCTCAGAATTCCCCCC
>VBVQ01000961.1:0-14489 GCA_011636635.1 Tetramorium simillimum
CAAATAATATCTGTTTTATTCTGGGATTTTAAATACAGATTAGATAAATTAATAAAAAGAGAAAAACGGAATTAAAATTAAAGAAATATTTTTAAATATTATTCTCGTTTCGAAGCTTCTAAATTTTAATTGAATCAATTGGTTCGAAGTAGTTAGTATAGAGCTAAGCGTCAAATTTAACCTGAGATTAAGTAAAGTCAATTCCAATTAACTTCGAGATTGAGCAAAGCTGCCCCAAAATTACCTTTCAATCCAACTAACTATATATGATTTCTTTATAATAATATAACAAAAATCTATAAATTGATTTACGCAGAGAGTAATGTGATAAAGTTTAGGTAATAAATTTTATATAAGCACATTATTTTCCGAAACTTAGCTTTTAAAGGAAAATCCGAAATAAAGTTTGAATAATATTTCTGTTTAAATTTTCTCTTATATTTTTTACTTTACTGTATTAATTATTTAATAATATTGAATTTTAGTAACTTCATTCAAATGAGACACGATCAATCTTAATCATTTTTAATTTTGAATAATTTTATTAAAGTAAAATAGTGAAACATTATTTACAATATATTAAATCGATAAAAGTTATGGTTAGCCGTAACTTCCTAGACGATTGTAATTAAGTCGTACATTACGAGATGTACGTGTAAAAACGTTCCGTCATTTTTCGTCAGATGGCGGCAGCTTGCAAGCTCCGCGAAAGCTCGCTTATCCGCTTTTCTACCCTCGGATCGAACGCCGATGATTAACAAGATTTTAAATAATCGATGAACCTGCAACTTGATCAGGCATTGCCGATGTTATCGAGTCAACGATAAAATTGAGTGGATCACTTTGCCTGATGGAGAACAGAGCGCTCTCTCAAGGCACGGCGCGACCTCCTTTAGTGACGCCAGCTGGAATTACCGATGGATTTTCACGCAACGATGCTGGTACAAACCTAGCTTTATAACCGTCGATATGCGCGTAATTCAAAAACTGCACCAACAATCGCGAAGCTCGTGTAAACTTTTCTCATTGTCGAGATATATAAAACCGTATCTTAAAAGTTTGTTGATACAAACTCCCCTTCTCTCTCTCTTTTTTTCGGATATATTTATTAATTTCTGAAGAAAGAATTTCCGAAGTTATGTGTTCAAGAATAGCTCTATAGACTTGTATTTATCATTGATTTAAATTCTTAGCGTGCTGTAATCTTGCATTATTCACGCTTAGCTATATTAATTATAACTACTCCACGTTCGCATTTCATTTCACTTGCAATTCAATTTAATAAATGTTTTTTTAATAATAAATATAATAAACAAATTTTTTGGTACATATAAATATATAAAGTAGTCTCCTTTTACTCTCTTCATGATAGGGGTCAATCTACGTATTGGATCTACATATATCGGGCAATAGTTTCTTTTTGACATATCAGTTATGGATCAACGTTAACCATTTCCATTTTTAATAAACGCGACTCTACAGAAAAGTTATCGCGCATATGGAAATTGCCGTCGCGATATCGAAAGCACGGATATCGATCGTGACTGCTGGCGGCGGCCTGCGATTTACTCTACACATGTCAGCCGTTGCGGTGGCTGCGTTTAACCGCGATGTTCAATTTGCCCTGCGGCCGAACCGCTTCCGGTTTTCAAGCCGTCGCTACTTTCCAATACAGTTATCACAGTTGTGCTGTTAGAAGTGTCCGATAAAGTCGCGGGGAAACTGCCGGAAAGCTGCGGAAATGATTGCTTTCGCACAATTCTCAAGAAAGCAATCGGAAAATATGATCATAGCTTTCAGATTATTACAGATTAAAAATATAGTGTGAAACTCACTTGAGCTATTTTTATCTTGATAAAGTGAAAAATATAAAGACACTTCAAATTTGGGTTATGCTTCTATGTATGTTTCAGGTAATGATTATTATATTACAACAATCTGGGATGTTTAAATAAATAAATCTATAAATTTGCAAATTTCTTAATCCACAGATTTGTAAATTTACAAAGCATAACTTAAATTATATATTATTCCTAGCAATTTTAATCATTTTATCATTTTCCATGTGTTTATTCTCCAAAAAAATCCCTCCCAAAAGAATCTTCTAAAGTACAAACGAAATCCGTAAAAACGCTGAAAAATAATCATTTATTCTCTATTTCAATTACGCTGCAGTCTTCGTGTCGCTGACTCTATTAATTCTCGCTGCGTCAGTATTTAGAATTTTCCTGCAGCAGGGAAACTTAATGGACCGACAAATGATGCTGCCATGTCGCTAAGTGATTGTCATCACTCACTTAAGATTTCCGACAGTAGTACGAGCGTTTCTCGGCTAATGTATTCATTCAGGAGGCGCGTGAGGCGATGACTGAACGTAGTGTGCGCTGGGTGTAGCGATGGATGGTGGTGGTGGTGGTGGCGGCGCATGGTGATGTGTGAGCGGCGCCTGGCTGTCGTCCAGCTTCCCTGACGTGATTTACATGGCAGAACTGCGCCCGACGTCCCTCTTTCTTTCGACGGAGCGCAGCAGCATGAAAACATCCGATTTCAACGCGATTCCGATTTTTCATAAATTCGATGACCTCCAGAGAACTTTCACCAACACTAATAGGATCCTTACGAAAGACCAATCATCGACACGCTCACTGTCATTTATCATGATTATGGATTTGAAATGCTCGTAGAAGATTTAAATATGCTTTGGTCTATATTGAAGTTACGATAAATTATTAAAAGAAACTGTACGTAACAATATTTATAATAAAAAACATTTTCAGACGTTTGGGTTTTAATGTTTGAGTAAATAAGAAATATATAAAGTAGGCGAGTAAATTATAACATCATAATTTTAAAAATTATACTAATTTAAGTTAAATACGAAGTTTTTAGAAATATTTATACATCTTACAACATTCAACTTCTCTCTTTAGAGTTTTTCAGATTTTTATATATTTTTAAATCTGAATTAAAACTAAAAGTTATATAAAATGTAACTTTCTTTTTCATATTTCAGTATTATATTTCAGTACTCGTAACAGCTAAAGGTCAGGATAAAATATTAAACGCTTTCTCATATCTTTCGAAACTTTTCCCTTTAATCAATATTTGCATCAATTCAGTATAATCCTATCTCATTCTGATTTAATTGAATATGAAGCTGTTACTGTGGATCAGCATATGCAAACTGTGGAATAGATGTATTTTATGCACTTTCATCCATCAAAACCCACAATGATTGGAATGCTTGTATTTCCATCTACTTCACGCTTCATGAAATTGACGCAAAGTTTTCAACATTAAAATATTCAGAGCAAATATCAATGTATTTCCAACAAAAAAATGAAAAGTATAACGCGGTATAAACTCATTTCTAATGCGAAGGTAATGGTTAAAACTATAAATATTGACCGTATATAAGTATATACATATGTATGTAATTTTTGCTCGTTCCTTCAGCAGTTGTTTATATAGTGCGTCATCAATTTTAAATTGATTCTAAAATTATACTATCTTGGACCAATAACTTTGCATCATAATTTGCATGCTTCCTTTGTACGTTTAGCTTTTGCTTCCTAATTATCTTACATTACTCGGCATTCTCTATGTTATTCTGCATGCTATAATAGATGCTGTGATGCAGTAAGGAGATCGTATAAAATAGAAATTCATTCATGTAGTCATGTTAGAGCTATAAATTAACTTTATTTCCCGTGTAAGCTTTGCGAAGAAGTAATTACGTAAATCGTAAAAGGATAAATCTAAATCATGTCTGGTTTGCATTCGTTTGTCAGCAGAAAATCTCTTTATCACAAGACTAAAGTGCTGATTTGTATCCTACGGGCACAAAGAAAGGTACTAGTGAAGGGAATGTATAGTTCCAATGTTCAGATTTTGTCTGATAAAGCCAAGTCTCCAGAAAGCCGATGTCTCCAACGAAATGGGCTCCGACGAAATCGATCTAACTATAAGACTTTCTGTCCGCTTCTTAAACCTAGCACGATTCCGAAAAATCTGAGGATTTACCGTTTCGCATGTAAACTCCTTCCATGATTGCAAAAATAAAAAAAGTTACTAACGTTCGAAAATCTCTCTCACCATTTAAAATATTTTGTAATCTTTTTACTTGCAAATCAATGAATTTAATGCACGACTTATTTTACGCTTTTCACAAAATTGAGCACCAAACATCTGCATATAACACCAAATCTGTTTTAAAGTGAGAACAAAGGTTTCAGAATTTTTGCAAGTATTATTCGTTCACTAAAAATGCAGATTTTATTCCCATACGTGTATTGCATTACCAATGCAAAAATGTCACAATGTATTTCGAAAAAAATCAACGTCTAACTTTAAAAATTAAAATACAATTGTTTCAAAGACACTTTTAATTTTCCAATTTTGTTTCACGTAACTCAAACGTGAAATAATTTCCATTAATATATGTGCACGTGTGTAATATACAGTATAATACCGTGTAATGCGCGAATAACAATGCTATCAATCAAATGGAATTAATACTCACCAGTAGGGCTAGGTGTGAGCTCCTTCATCGCTATCCTGACACGAAGATCATATCGCTGGAAAAGCCCCAACCTTGGACCTCTCGTGCTTCTCTGTAGTGCGCTAATAGCAGAGCTGGCTGCTCTGGTGTATTCTCTTACACCGAAGGATTTGTACGGCACCAACATGCCCACCTGTTACACAAATATGACGGAGGAAATATGAAATTTTGGGTAAGGCGCGTGTTACTCTCTCTTAGACATGCGTCATGCGTTTCGGTCGGTGTAGCAACGAACACCGTCCGTCAGGTGATAAATCGCTCTCGCTCCGTCAAATGGCGAGAAAGATCGTCAACAGGTTGTACAAAATGATATTTCGCCAAGTTTCGACCGAGACATGGCAGTTGACACGTCCGCTACGTTACAAATGGCCCGAGTTTAGGAACGAGTGCTATTGTGATATATACTCGCTTGTGACGTGTACGATTGCATTGGAAAATACATCCATTATAAGTCGTGTTATTTTACTTTATCATTATTATTGTAACATTACGTTGAATTATATCATATAATTTTTCTTTTTATCGCAATTTCCTCAATTTATGTTGACTAGTGGAGATGGACGCGCGCTTCGCGCGCGAAATTTCTCATTGTTGTATAATGAAACATAATTTTTATAAAGATTTAAGATTAAAAAATTTTTAATTCTTTAATCTTTTTCAATAAGCTAACGAACTGTCAAAACTGTCACACATCTCAACGCTGATCTCGCAGTACGAAGTGAGCCAAGCGAGAGAATCAATCAACATCGCGGAAAAGCTGCAACAATTAAATCTCTACATCTCCTAAAAGAGGAGGAAAGAAGGATATGACTTATGTATATGCTACTTTTACATACTTCCTAACATTTTAAAAAGCAAGAATTATTTTTAAAAGCAAAAAATTAGCAAATAATTTTCATGTTTTATTGGTTACTCTCGCAATACGAAGTGAACCAAGCGAGAAAACCAATCAGCATCACGGAAAAGAAGCAACAATACTTCGAGACTTTCAAGTATCAATTTAACACGCTTTCTTTAAGAATAGGAATTAATATTTAAGCAAATTGCTAAAATTATTTTATAATATTGTTATTATTTGTTTAATGAGATTAAATATTAATTAATCGTAATTTGAATGATAAATTATTTTTATTTATACTCCTTGACACAAGGAATTTATATATTATCGTGGTTACAATTTGTTATATGAATATAACAGAGAAATTATAAAATTATTGATAAAGAGCGTCATATTACATTAAATATTTATTAAATTAATATTTTCTATACCAATTCATACATTTTTTCTCCTAGAGTTACTTTTTAAAAAATAATATGTAAAATATTTAATGATAAAACAGTAAAAATTTTAATCACTTTATGTCACGAAGAAAGTAACTTTCAAATAAAAATAAAAGTTTCTCCATTATATTAGAATTATATTTTTATCTTAATCAAAATTGATTTAAAATACAATCCAAGTTATCGAATAAGATGTTATAATTTGAAGATTTATAGATAAATGATATTTAACAAATACATAAAATAGTGTATTTATATTTAGATATAAGAAAAAGAAGAAATTGATCGTAATAACTTTTAATGCATTATACACTCCTGTTATTATCTGCCATATAGTCATTGAATTGAGAGAATTAGGCAATTGATATTTCCTTCATCTAATATTTTGTAAATCGCGACTTCAATACGCAATTATGCAGCACAATTAAGCTTTTTGAACATTAATAATAGACCATTATAATTTTGCACTTGCCGCACTTCACTGCATCACTATGGACAATGCATTAAGTACTCAAAGCGATCAGAAAACTGCAGTAAGGGCATCTTGTTCACTTTATTACCACAAGAATGGACCGGCGCGCACCTGTTGCATAAATCGATCGATGTGAATGAATACCTACGTAGGCTGAGACTGGACAGTGCTTACGTTTCGGCCTATCAGTGACATCACAGTGCTTTCTACGAAAAATGTCGATTTGAAGTAGTATTTTAAGAAAAGTGTTTCACCATTCTTCTGCAATAACCAAAGCTTTGATACGATATCCTTGCTTAATTTTGAGTTGTATGATACAATCATGAAAGATTCTGTTTTAACGTAAAATTTACAATTTGCCAGCAAAGAAATCAAATATTAGCTCTTTCATCAATACGATTATAAAGCAAAGTTAATTTTCCCGATATACAAATTATATTATTTTATGTTACTTTACTTTATTAATTATTTACACATGTCTGCGATGTAGGTAAATATTTTAATCAACCAATAATTTTTAATTCTCTATCTCAAGCATTTTATTTCTAAAGAAACAATAAGTACGTTTTCTAAAGAGATTTTCATTCGTGAAACCATTACTTCTTGCGACATTAATTCGAGAGAAATTGTGTTATAAGTGCTCTGTCACATACCGTTTGAATAACGGATTTAATTAGGAAAAGTGGCATAATCCATCGATTATCGGTAACGATTCGCACTAACCGTAAATTTATCGGTTTTAGTTACGCTCTAACTCGATGCATAGACGGTACTTGCTACAATCAGTAAATGGAGACGAAAACCTATAAATTGATTCATTGTACGTCGACACGAGTTTGAAATATTGAGAAAGAATTCATGAATCCATCGGAGGTTTCCTGAGAATATCTCAAATAAATCCGAAAAATACGAAAGTAACTCTCCTCGAATAATGTGAGTTATTAACTCAATGAATTCATTAACATTCATTAAAGATAATTATCTCCGTGCCGAATATTCCCAAAACGTTAGGAACTTTTCGTCAACTGCATTTAAATGAATCTGGTAGTTCGAGGAATATAATTTGCACAAAAAATATAGTTTAATATGAATTAAATAACTAAGTCATAAAATAATTTATGTAAAAAATTATATAATTAAAGATTTGTTAAAGAGGAAAAGATAAATTGTCATTGTAGAATTACAAAAATAGAAAATACAGAAAATAGTTTGGATAAAATATAATCAAATACATCAAAAAACTTTTATTCGTTTTAACATTAGAAAATAAATATATTCTTTGTTAATAGTTAATAGATAATTTTAATTACTTGTATTGTATAATTACATTTTTTTCTTAAATTAATGCAATAAATTCTCTTTATACTTTAAGTTTTTTATATAACAGATATAAAATATTTCTTTCAAAACGAATGCGATTTCGATGAAACGGTTCTTTGATGGATTTGATATTCTTTTTTTTTCTTAGCAAACCTAATTTGTACAAAAGTCCTTACCTTGAGATCAGTGATGTTAAAATTATTCCCCACAGAAGATTGCGGCGTGAAACGTGTAGGAGTAGTTGTGGTGGTCGTGGTGGTCGGAAACGATCGCTGTCTCGTTGAGTTCGATAATCTACCACCCTCCGACCCACCAATACGAACTGCTGAATTACCTCTGCCCACGTTTACACCCTTGGGAACTGTATCCCTGCCAGTTCCGATTTTGATGCCTTCTCCTCTAATAGTGTTACCCGGCGGACTACCTAGCACTAGCAACGGTGACACCACTAATGAGAGGATCCACGTGGTCCTCATGGCGCGGAATTTATTGCTCAAAGCGACGACCGTTTTTGTCACGAGACGGCGATTTGCCGACGATTGATTCGACCATACACTGCTATCTTGACACTGCGTTTCCGTTCAAAACACGAACAAATTCTTCAGTGTCGTGATGGCGCCGTGCAACCGCATGCAGGCGCATTTCTGCCGTTGTAACGTTATCTCATCGCGATGTGGTGCACCTGAAATACAAATTAAACATTTGTCAATATCAAGTGAATAATATTTCAAATATCAAAATTACGAGAAATTTAATTATCAGAGTCAGAAATAGGGGGAGAGGTACAGTGATTGACAGGGGCAGAGTGATTGACTGTTATATTTTTACCCATAGCAGACTAACTGCTCATTGTATGATTAATTTCCAGGTACTAAAGAAGAGAGGAACTTCTTTAGTACCTGAAAATTAATCGCGCGATGTACAGTCTGCTTAGTCTGCTATGGGTAAAAATATAACAGGGTGTCAATTACTCTGCCTCTGTCAATAACTGTACCTCTTCCTCTATTTGGAAAATAAACTCTCAATTTTCCGTGAAATAAGATTCTTTTAATCTTGGATAATTATAACTTTTACACAATTTCAAGATTAAAATTATATATTGCACTCAACATTTTATTTTCACCACATGTCTCAAATCTTTAATAAAATTATTAATTAATTTGAGGGATACGAGAAACGCGTAAATGTTTAATTAAATGTAGCAACGAAAAGAAGACATGTCAAAATAATCCTTATTGATAGTATTTCTTATCAAAGTAAAGTAAAGCTTTAATTATGAACGTCTTAAATCTCGCCCTAATTAGACATTATAAGCTTATTCTAGAATCAACTCCCCAATTCGCCCAATTTCTCGATTCACTTAATCTCTTTTGTACTATTATCTGAAACGGGAGGTAGAGTTCGGCAAATCTATAGATGCGTCTTTGACCCATAAATTTCATGTATAATAATCTAAGGATTTGGTTCAGGAGGAATTGCATATGAACCATCGAAGCAACAGACGGCCGTATATAATAGTCGATTCCTGGTAGGATTAGTCGGATACTTCGATCGGTCATCGCTACCTGTCATCGTACACGAACGTGAAATGCTCTATCTGACAGATTGAGTCTATCACGGATCGCATTGATACTGTAAATCTGTAAAGTCTAATCGGATAAATTCCAATTTCATGGACTTGCAGCTTTGACATATTTCGTTTTTGTGAATTAAATCTACCGAGTTAAATGTTTCAAACTAAAATAAAAAAGTATTATTTCAATTTATTTAAAAAAATTATTTTTATTGTTTATTTAATCCATTTTATAATGATGTGTAAATGCAAATTTAAAATGTTATATCATGTTATATCTCGTAAGAAAAACATGATAAAAAGAAATAATAAAACTTGGGTATCAATTTTCTAACAAGTTGACTAATTAAAGTTTGTACATATAGAGTAAATAAAATAAAAAAGTAATATACAAGTTAGTAACGCAATTAATAAAATACTTAGTTACTTTTTGGTAAAAAAAATGGAATGTTGTTAAGACGTAATCATTATAAGATCGTTATTCAACCGTAAAATATACTTTTCAAATTATAAAGAGCTTTCCAAATCAATAAAAATATAAATTACGAAATAAAACAATTTTATAAAATCGACAGAAAAGATATATGTATGTAATATATGTATGTAATATACATATATAGTACATATTCATTTAACTATAAATAGTTAATATAAAAAAATATAAATTTTATTTTATTTTAATAATAAAAAAATGAAACCTTTTGTAAGGAAATATAATATTAATAGCTATATATTAATCATAAATCAATTCACTCACGAAATTTGGCACCTAAGAATTTTATTCAGGGCATGTACAAGAACTACATATTTTTTAGTGAATGATACAGATTGATATCCAGTAATACAGTATGCAACTTTCATGTCTAAATATAATCCTCATATAAAGTTTTCAGAAATTTCAAATAGAACATTCAACTTTTATAAGTCTTTCTTCGATTTTAGTTTCAGAAATTTTCTGATCTGATTTTTCGGACTTCACCAGAATACTTTGGTCTTTTAAAGAACGAGCTTTCAAGTTTCGTAACGAACGAAACTTTTGGTCTCACATAAGTTCAGCAACCAGTCGGCGATATCTAAAAGAAAGGAGTTAGAAAAACTTTGGATTTTGAAAAAAGTGTAGTCGATGAAAATATCAAATTAGCTTTGTTCAATTTATTATTCGAACTTGTTTTGATCAATTGTATAAAATACGCGATGTAAGATATGCATTATCAATTATATGCTATATTTTACATAAATTGTTTAAATATTTTTAATTAAATGAAGTTTTAGTCAAAACTAACTTTAAAATATTACACTATTGGGTTTGAATAAATACAAGAACCAAGTTTTATTGATTTTTAATTTATTGTTAATAAACAACTTCAATGTTAATTAATATTTCAAATTTTCATAATTTTTCTGAATTTTTGATATTTTAAATAAAAATGAAATCTTTATATGTATAATTGAATGTTTATTTACTTCAATTGTTCAAGATTATCAAGTATGTTAAATAGACCTTTTTTAAGATTTTCTATTCTGAAGTAGGTTCCTACTTTGTAGCGTGAAAGCTTTTCACGGCTTTTCTTTCGTAACATAAAATGTAGATATTGGTTAGTCCTTTCACGTTACGGTGGCCTTTCTAAGTTTGATCGAACTTCAATCATCTAACTTTCAATAACAAACATGAAGAAGGTTGTATCACTGATGCTAATATTTAAATGATGCTCAGATTTAAAGCAAATATAAAACATAATTTTCACGTTTTTCATTATAAATATTCTGTAAAAGAATTATGAAGATATATGTAAAACTTTATAATTATCATTAAAAAATAATCCTTCATTATTCAACACATAAACTTGTTCTATATAAAATGTATGATGTGCTGTCGATAACAAAAATGATACTGCCGATACTTCCTGCTTTATTTTTCAATTGTCGGACCTGCATTCGAAATGACATTTGTTTCAACTTTGACATGCTGGCAGCTATTTCATTATTGCAATGTTTCTACTACATAGACATTCATCGGTCCTGATTGCAATTTATATTTTGAACACGTACGATATAACGCTACATGTACGATAGGTATTTTTAAATGTCTGATTATCTTTCTCGGGGACTGTCATTAGTCATTGACATGGTAATAGAGCGATGTGTATGGAAATCGCAATAATAGAAGCATTATACGTATTAACGTCACATACGAATGATTTGTAATTTACGAATAATGCGACTTTACATGCAAACAATTTTAATCCCAAGTCAGTATTATACATTTAAATGTAAAACGCATACGACTAGTACAAATTCAATCGTAACGTTGCATTGCATTTTCTACTTGCATAACAGTAATTTTTATTTTAGTATGATGGTGTAAACGTAATATACAATTAAAATACTTTATCGCCAATGTAATTTTATTTTTCCTAATTTATGTATAATTTAAATAATAAACTATCTTAAATTTTATATTAAATATAATATAGTAATTATTTACATTATTTGAAGCTATTAGTATTTAGATTATCATATTATATACGAATTTTATAATTAATATAATTATTTATACGCTTCTTAACGGGCTTTAGGAAGTTTACTAATGTAACAACATGTATGTTAGAGAAATCAGATTAATGGATTAATTCTAAAGAACTTTCAGAGAATTAAATAGCTAGAGATAAAAGGATTTAGTTCTTAACTTATATCAGTAATTCGTTAACAATTTGAGAGTTGAACAAAGGTAGACAACATAGCGACAGTTACGGTATCTAACAACGTAAATTCTTCCTAAACTTTTTACGAGATACTTTCATCTTGGCAGATTTGTCCGAGTTTATTGCCAAAGTTTGTCTCGTTCTCTCTCTTCTCTCTTGATCGTCTTCGGAAGGCGATTTCCAAAGTCAAATATTTATCACAAATCGTGACGCGAGAACGTCTAATGATCCTCACTCACCTTAAACTTTTTCGTTTTAGGACATACGATTTACAAATATATTAACTATTTCTGTTATAGTTTTATCACAGTTAAAGATGAAATATAAAATCGTTACTAGATAAATTTAAAAAAAGTGTCTAAGAGCAGTGTCTTAAAAATTTTGCAAGTTTTTTCCTCATATTTTTAATAAACTGTGATTAAACTATTTGTTTATCTCATTTAAATATCATATTTTATGTATTTTCGAAGAAATTACTACATTAGCGATTCAACGGAAAAAGTAATAGCTTTTATAAGACTATGTAATCGAATCCTTCACAATATAAATATTTACGAAATGTTCATCTCAGAAGGCAATCAACGAGTCGACGGGCGATTAGAGTGGTCCATAGGGTGTACTGGCACAAGCGCACAACTACGAGACGGTTGAGTTTTTACTGCCACGTATTGCTTTGACCCACGTTTATCGCCCCTACGTATCAGGTTTCGCGATATTGAACCACGTCCCATATGGATGGCCTTTGGTAAACCGACCATCGCCCGTCGCGGATTCCTGTGGCCTGACTCTATCTCTAAACCCTTGTACCCTCTATTAAGGCACCAAACTAGCCATGTAAGAGGACTACCCACCGCTATCCATCGATCTATTTGTGATAATTACACATCCAATTAACAAGCACCTTTGTCATATCAAACATCGGATATCATATGATCACCATAAATAATTTTAAAGAATAATTTAGTTATAGTCCTAATATTGTATTTAGTTTTAATGATAAATAATTCTAATAGAAATAATGTAAGAATAAAACGATTATTTTTAAGAGAACACAAAATTTAATACGTTTTAATAATATAAAGAATTTATAATTCATAAATTGATCCTGATATTTACAAAGATTGATAAATTTAAACTTTGGTTACTCTACATTTCTCTATATATAACATATTTAGAAAAGAGAAATGAATTATTATTAGGATAATTTTTAAAATAATAATATTTAAAATCATTGGAGTATCTAAAGTTCTTCTATAGGGAGAGATTTTATACAGTATGGTCTCTCTCTAGACGCATCAAATTTTGAAATGCACCACAATGCAAGAAAAAGACGGAAGCTACATCGCATGCAATGTGACGTAGTAAATTGTGAAAATGACCGAGTTTAACGTGGACAATGTAATGAAACATGGCCAGTCATAATAGTTCCAGGAAGTTCTTTTTTGTACCGAACGCTTCGTCAGACTTTTTTTTGCTGCTTTATAGCCCATCTCCATTTTAATATTGCGCATTTTTTTTACCATGCATGCCGCTGTCTGACACAGACAATTATTTCTTTTTCATAGTACCTTCCAGAGCATGTTCTTCAGAAGAAATTATATTATTCGTATTCTTCTTCGCCACATGTATATTTTTGAAACAAATTAGCTAAGACGTATTGTAGCAATGTATCGAGAGACTATTTGATTGGAAACTCGAAACGCAGCTCTGATTACGAACTTCTGACATGATTAAGTAACGGCATGTAGGTTAATTAACGTTGTTCCTGTAAACGACGATTAATGACGATACTAGTATACGTTGCTAATAAATAAATATTCTGTAAATTTAACACCGTTAATTTGATATATCTTTTATAGATATTAAATATACCTAAAAAAGATATTTATTTTATCAAAGTCTGATTACTATTATATAAAATAAATATTTTTCTAGAAGTATCAATACTTTATAAAAGAGTTTCGCGTTAATAATAATTGGTTCATAATTATTAAATTAACTCTAATCGTTATCAGACATTTCTATCAATATGAAGTTGTCATCAGTCATCCGGATTTCGGAAATATGTATCGTTAAGTTTTACGTCAATGTCAATATTTCAATATCAGTACATTATTGGAATATACGACGTGCATTTGTCGTATCGAATAAGCGGTGTCTCAGATAAATGACAATCCGATAATCGGAATTCCGATTAAGCAACATCAGCGTAATCAATATTCTAGTCAACCTAAAATTCTCTATTGATTTTTAATATTAAAAAAAATACATGTAAATACAAAATGTATATTTTTCCAATGCCAATCATAATTATTAAAATAAAACTTAACAATTTAAATTTAACAATTTGTTTGTCAATAATTACATAAAATTAAAATTTTTTTAATAAAGTTTCTTTTACATCTTCTTTTTACAATTTTCTACCTTAATTATGTTAAAATAATTACCATTTAGTTTCAATTAATCTTTCTCTTAATACATAATTTTATAATTTCAATTTTCAATATAATAATATTCTCTCTTCTTAAAAAATTTTTTAATATACACTTCAATAAATGATAATTTTTTGTTAATTGTTTT
>VBVQ01000961.1:14499-42800 GCA_011636635.1 Tetramorium simillimum
AAATAAAAGTTTTATTATAATTAAAAAATTTTAATTGTCAAAAGTTGATCTATATATAATGTCTCTTGATATCCAGTAAATTTCACCAATCTATAAGAACCGAAGGTTTAATTACAAGGAAAAATAAAATATGGAAACTCGATCCCCGAAGATTAAACATTTACTAGGACATGATTCGTAGTCTTATATTTGTTATACCATTTATAGCTATATACATACTTGATAGCTTACCAATCACCGGTGATTTCAATTTCTTTTCTATTGAACCGCAATTCGATATTCAATCAAGGATTCATTCAATATATATATCAAACGAAATAACCTGGAACGCTGAGATCACCGGATGGAGAGTTTCGATACTAGGAACTACCGGCTCTTGCCGGTACCAAGCGAATCAAATCTAGTACTACGTTTTTCTGGACTTGTTTACAACTTTTTAGTGATTACCAGGAAAGTGGAAATCGCGATATTTCTGTGATTATGCGACTTCTCGAATTCAAAAAATTCGAGAACTCACGAGAGAACTTTGGGAAGATGCGGCGAATTACTGTGATTGAGTTTTGCAAGGGTTTTATTGGTCCCCGAGAAAGCGACGGATGAAGGAACTGATCGAGATGTGTGATTTCAATTTTGAGTTTCTCAACTTTCGAGGGAACCGAGTTTTATCAAGTAATACGAGGGCAAACATAAGCATTCGAAAGCAGAAAGAAGGTGGAAGCAAAATCGCGTAAAGCAATATAACAGTGCATTTGCAGAGCAAACATGAAGGAGAGAACAGAAAGCTGTCGGCGAAGTCGAGAAGCAACACTGTTCTAAGACTAATAGTTTATGCACAGGACGACACAAACATGCGCTGCGCAAAGCTCTTTGAGGTCGGATCGATAAAACCTGTAAGAGGATTTTCGGTGAGGTACGCAACAGCAAAGGGAGTTTGAGACGTTGCTGCATGTAGTAGCGTCGGCAAAGGGAATACCGAAAAACGAACGAAAAACCGAAAGACAAGTTATTATCTTGGTTGAATGATAATATGAGAGAACGAGAAGTTATGTTCAAAATTATAGGAGAGTACGATATAAACGAGAGGGAACGAATAATGAAAATGTGCGTTTTCCACACGTTATTGTTTTTCTTTTCTTTATACTTTCCTAGAATTTTGTGCGCTTCGGCGAACAAAGTTACGGTGCTGCGATGTTTCCCGGAGAAAGTTCCAATGTATTAAAGAGAACTATGACGTTCGTAATTTTCCTTGAAATTGCAGTAGTTCGTACCGCGCGGAAGATGCATTTCATTACAATCCTTAATTCGACTGAAAATTCTGCGACGGATCGTCGGTATCGTCTACGTCTTTATAGCAAAGTTAACGCTTTCTCGCAAAGTTATTATCGATAAAAATACATGTGAAAGTCAGTTATTATAAGTTTGATTTAATCTTTTATTTTATAGGTTTTTTTATGCGATAAACCGAAGTTCGTTGTACAGTTCTTGATTGCGTGTCTCTTTGATTGTTAATAACGCATTCGTTGAACAGAACTTAATTTTCCTTTGAGACTGGTTCGCAATTAGAGATAGAACGATGATGCCTATGGGACATCTCAATCGTTTATACATGATAATAATATAGCCAGGAGGCTGATACTAGTTACGATGTTAAGTGGTTAACCGAACAGTTTTGTTAGTATAGGAACACATGACGCAACTATGCATACGATTTGCATTTGTCGGCAGTCGATTTACATAATGCATTATGTATAATGCACTACAGCAACGGGCATGTAAGTACATATAATGTCGCGAGGAACACGATAATAATCCCCATTTAGATCGTATGCTTTATTTCTCCCAAGGGACTTCGCAGGATCGCCATAGATATTGACAGTTTATGGCAAACATCATGAATGTCTTTTTATGCATCTGATTATATAGCGTCTTGAATTTCTTGTATCTCTACATAATTCTTAACCGTTTTCCTAGCAAATATCGATATATAGTGTACCAGAAATAACGCAGATGGCCCATTCTATTTTAAGTCGTAAATATTTTGCATGTTATTACATTATATAGATATTAGTCTTGTAATTGGGGATTACTTGCGATGCTCTGCGTGAGTTGTCCATATTATTTCTTATTTTTCTTTTTAGTTATTACTATTTAGTTATTAGTATTATTTACTTTTGTAATATTATTATTATTGCACCGCACTTAGATGCAATTAATATGATATGTTATGGTAGAATTCACTTGTTTAGTGTTTATAAATGAATAGTAAACAAATAAACACAAATAAACATTAATATTATATTTGTGTTATTGTTATAGTCCATTGTTAGATTAATTACTCTAATTAATATTTAATATTTATATCAAAATTAAATATATCAAGCTAAATTAATAATATCGCAGCAAACTAAGCTTTCAGATCGCGAACTTCTCTTTTAGACTACATTAATATTAGTTTAAGTTAAAGCTTTGAAAGTGTGGTAAATTTACAAAAGGCTAGATGTGCAGCGAGAAGAACTAACTAAAAACAGCGAGAAGAACCTGAGGAAAAGCATTCTTTCAGATACCATTTTGACTCTTGTTATAAATACATTAGTTTTTTCTATTCTGTATTTTCTGTCTGATCTATCTACGTATTTTCCCAAGTGAATGCGAATAAACGTCGGTCATCCAACTAGAGAAACGATTAAAGCGCTTGAATATCCATTTCTTTTACCACGACATCAAGAACGACCAACGTTACAACCGAAGAACTGTTATTTATGACCTAAGTACCGGAGAATAAATTGCCATAAGTTACTAAACTCGGAAAGTCATAAAATTTAATTTACTGTCTGAAGTTATAGATTATAAAAAGTAGATATTTAAAACGAGATTGTATTTTGTCACTTTCTATGTCAATATTTGTATAAAAAATGTTTCTCTCTCTCTCTCTCTCTCTCTCTCTCTCTCTCTCGTTATATTATAATAAATTGTAGCAAATTATTTATTGCTTAAGATAATATTTTATAAAAGGTACTTTATACTTTGATATTTTCTGCATTTCCTTCAAATATAAAAAGCACAAATGTGCGTTTTAATTAAGTTTTTCTACAATTATTGATTCGAGGAAAGTTTTATATATTTTCAGCATACAACCTACTTATTGCATATTTCACAGTAATAATTCGAAATGCAATAAATAATGTCGAAATTTTGGCATTTGAAACTTAAACGGTATAATAACAAAGCGTTAATACTGAAGGTATAGTAAAGAAAATTCACAGTCTTGTCACTCGTTGCTGCGCAAATTTCCGACGTGCAAACTTCAAGCCTCGTTTTCAAAGTCTTCGTTAGAAGTTAAGAAATTCTCATTACGAAGGCAGTGCTCGTTTGGATCGTTTTATTGCTCCATTACGAGCCAACAAAGGTCGCCCTGAGTTGTCTATCTAGAAGGAAAAGTGCGATTTTCACAGCATACCGTGCTATACCAAGGAATTCTTCGATTCACTTTTTCTCTCAAATAAAACGGCAAAGATATCGTGCCATACCTTTGAAAATCGAAATGATGAAGGGCAGGATTGTCATAGCAATTCAATCATGTGCAATGAACTCATTAAGCGAGACAAAAACGTAGTGTTTAAAGATTATTGCCTGAAAGTATTCTCGCCTTGGACGATACGATAATATCTTCTTGATCAAAGAAGGCAATCAAGGAGTACAAAGTAAAAGTGCATAATATCGGCGCAGCATCTAAGGAAGACTTGAGATCAAATTTAATGTTATGAATGTCGTATTTTAAAATGTGTCAAAATCTTATAAAATTTTAGTTATATTTATTGCAACAAATATATAATATTGACAATTGAATAATCGTATCATTGTGAAAATTATATAATAAAAATGATTATAAATTCAAAAATATGTTGAAAAATCGTGATTTTGAAGTATAACGTAGTACAACTAATATTAAATTAACTATTGAAAAATCGTGATTTTGAAGTATAAGGTAGTACAACTAATATTAAATTAACTATTGTTATGGACAATTTTATATTTCTAGCATTAAATTCTTAATCTCTCGCGAAACATATGTCCGATAAACAAAATGGCCCGTTAGATATTTAGTTCGACATTTATCTTTACAATGTAGACAGAATTAATCAAATCTACCAACAACCCTGCACAAAACGCGATAAACCCTCGCAATAAGTTGCCTGTCGTAGTTCGATCGACCATGAAATTCTGTTTTCACTCTTTGACCCTAAATAAGCAACAGCACGAGAGCTCTAGCTGCTAATACTTTCTTATCTGAGAAATGATACTCCTTTTACGTTGCTTCCCATAAATTGGCCACCCTTAAATTCTCCTTTTCCTTGCCTTTGCCGTGCCATCTCACGCTTTTACACCACCCTTCGTCGTCTCCCGACGGACGCGAGTAACTCGATGGAGCGGGAGGGTGGCTCACCATTGGCTGCAGCTCCATACAAAGTTAGACCCGACGAGACGATAAATTCAATAAGACAAAAGCGAGCTCCAGGGACACCGGTACACACCGAAGGGACCGCACTGTCGAATCATCTGACATCAGGGAACTGCGTGCGTTCTTATACCTCTCCCACAAGTAGCCCCTGAGAATGCCGAATAAAGAAGATAAATCCAGTAATCCCTGGGCGCGTATGCGGTAAAAGTGGCGAACTGTGTTTTCTTTGGTCATTACATCGACGTTGCCTGAAAGATAAATCTGTTGTCATGATAAAATTCTACAAATGAGAGGACTGTCAGGGACTATACCAGGGGGAATATTAGATGGACAAATTTTTCCAAGCATCTAATATCCATGTATTTTTTTCTATAAAGATAAACAAGTCGACGAATAAATTCATGATAAGAAAATTAGTACAATAATTACTGTATAAAATTTATAATATAATTCCTCGGCCAAAAGTTTGAATACAGTAGTAAAAGCATAAGAAAATTTCAACGAAACTTTCATTTTTCTTACTATTTATCGCTAAAAATAACCTTCATTATGTAAAGTGATTGTAGCACTTTGTTTTTCAATACTATTTTTTATTTCTAATTTCCTAACCATTTCCTAACCGTTTAACCATTTTGTCTGTTGAGAACACGATTACTCATTAAAGCTTTGAAAACAGAGTTGCGAGTGACGTTGACATCGTTCACAAAATGTATTTATTATTAAATCGATGTATACTATTTATTGAAACTCACAGAAACTATTAGCAATAAGTATAGTACAAAATAAAAGAATAACATATAAGTATATTACAAAATAAAAAAATATCAAAGTAACCTTGAGTAACCTGAAGTTTGCGATTCAATATCTTATCAAGGAGAATATTCAACTTTACGAACTCTTGTGCATCTTCTTGTTATAGGCTGCGAACTTTCGATGGATATTATAAAAATTCCTTTCTGAGCCAATAAAATAAAATATGTATAGATATACCGATGTGTCCAAACTTTTGGTCGGGAGTGTATATAATAATTTGTATTTTTATAAAATAATTGATATTAACATTGTTAATCTCGTATTGCGTAAATAAATGTTAAACTTTATATATGTCAATAAAAAGTTTGTTCATATTTTAAGAAAAAATCAGAGTTAAAGAGAATCTGATAAACATCTATTTATTAAAATAATGTATTAAATAAAATTAAATTTTTTTAAGTTTTTTAAAAAAAATATCAATCTTAAAGAAAGACAAAAGCTTTTGAAAAAAAAATAGATGCCGTTGGGAATGACAGTGCTTTACGGCAGCATAAAGAGGGTATATTGGATTATACGGAAAACTGGAGCAAAGTAGAAAATAAGATATCGCTCGCCTTTATGTGGGCCCGTTATTGTTGGGTCACATAGCAGATAAATCTACACTCCACTTTTCGAAACGCGAAATCCGTGTATGGATTTTTGCACGCGTCCTCACATATCTTGAAAACGCGTTTTCACATTCTTTATAGGCCAAAGAAATGCCACGCATTCACTCGAGTATTCTCCGATTTATCTTTCATTGAAAATTTCTCTCACCTCTAAGATAATACAAATCCATATAAGAAAGAAAGAGTGAAAAAGAGATCTTTTAACACATATAGATTCTAACAATAAAACGTATATTTATATTGCAAAACTTATAAATATTTCAAATTACTTTAATGTCTCGTTAGCATAAAATATGTACTCTATTAGATATTATCTTATAACATTTAATAAGAATGTAATTAATTAATTAATTGACGATTATGTTTTTTTGGAATACTATATATATATTTTAAAAATTCAATATTAAAATATATCATTTGGATTTTAGACAGTATAATATACGACAGTATAATATATTCAATAAACGATTTTTAAAAATATACTTGTTATGCAGAATTTTTACAATATATGATACATGTTAAAATATAAAATATGTTGCGTAACTATTTTTTAAGAATTCCTATGAAATGAAAGCGTGTGACATTCCGATTTATGGTGAATGCAAACGGCACATTTTGACCCACGTTGGAGCGTCGAAATCGTGCGGCATGTGCACAACCACGGTATTGTTTTCATTGGCACGATTGTAATTCCATTCCATTATCTCGCCCTTGCCAGTCGCGCACACTTGGTTTTCTGAATGAGAATTCAACTAAGACTGCTGTATGAGTCAGAATACATTACGTTGATTGTATCAAATAACAATATTTTGCAATTCTACATTAAAACAATAGTATTCGTTTCTCTCAAGACTAATATTTGTTTTTTTTGCGTTACAAGGGAAATTTATCGAAAGCCTTAAGAGTTTAAATCTCCAAACATCTTCTATTACAAGTTTTGTACTTCTATCTGATTGTAAAGTGCAAAACACTTCACAGATCCTATCGCAAAACTAATTTAACGATTATATTATCATAATCCTGATATGAATAATATTTGCAAGTCATTATGTTGTTTAAAGCTCTACGCTTTCAGAATAATAAATATCAGGTATCTATATCTGTTCGCCAATCTACAGAGTCCAATGTCGTTCACGCTTCACGATCGCTTCTGCCACTCCGATCATCCTCCTTACCCGGCTTTACCCGAGATAATCGAATTCCAGGCGTTGCTCCAGCCAATCGCACAAAGATTTGCGCGATTCACATGGACGACCATGTGACATTTTGTCACGGGGAAGAAAGAAAGAGAGAAGGGCAAAAAAAGCGATAAAACATGATCCCGAGTTGGTACGGAGCATCCAAGATCGAGTTCGCAAGCCGTCGGGTATCTTCTAACACGCGCGGTTTCCGAGGAAGCATTTCCATTTCGACGCATATGCATTCCCCTTTACGAACTCACATGCCAAAGAGCGTTCGGTATTTCAAGGCACATCCTGATTTCCGTAGATTCGTCTTACAATCAACTCACGCTTCCCTTATACAAGTAATTTGATATTGGAGTACTCTGTGTAGAGTTTTTATATATATATCTAATGCAGAGATACGAAATGAATTCCAGAGAAGTTCTTCCCAATGCTGACAAAAGATTCTAATCGCAAAAACGTCGTCTTATCTGAGATATTTATGTGATTAACTAGAAAGAAAACCCTAGAAGGAAAATTATTCTGCAAATATCTTGCGTGAAAACAAAATTTTGTGGAAAAACACTTGGATTTTTTCGCTTCATAATACCACATATTATATAATGTTATAACAAGAATAGTGCTCGTTTTTTTATTTCTACGTTATGAATATGTTCTATAGATAAAAAAATGAATATAATTATTCTTTGTTTCATTTTTCTGCTATTAATAGATCTTAAATTCACGAGCCGCAAATTGAAAAGTAACTGTTAATTTTCAATACATTTTCATTTAGAGCTTTGCAAAATAACTACCGAAAGCTATAACTCTTATGATTTTTACCCAATCCTACAGCAGCTTTTTTCTCCTTCCCTCTTTATTCGATACTTGGAAGTCGGAACACATCCGCCCTATCGATATTGCCGGGAGAAAGAGGACAGTAACCTCCGACTACATCGCTGTAGCTCTGAAGCTTCGTTACTTAACTTCCATGAAAGAATATCCCCGTGCGCAGATCCCATTCTGCTTTCTGATCTTCTTCCGGCTGGAAAATCACAAAAGCTCAACCGATCGAACGAGCCCTTCCTTAAAAGGAGCCTCGTTTCGCACATTTATTCACCCTCTTCCTGGTTATCTCTCCTTTAGCACCATGTTTTCTTGTCCAGTTTACCATTCGTGGTTATTCGTTTTATTCTTATTATGCTTCCCGCCGTTTTATTTTTTCTTTTTCTACATTAACAATTATTTAACTTTTGAAGCGATCTTTCTTTAAATTCAGATTAAGCAAGCGGATACGAACAAATACAAGTAATTTGCTTTAATGAATACAAACGATGCCACTGGTATTCATTGGCGTTTCTTCTTGTTCGCTTATTTAGTTTGGATCCAATTTTAGACGTTTTACTTCACGGATCTATTAATTAATTTCATGTTTAACCAAGTTAATTAGTGATTAATAAATCAATAATAGGCTATATATAATGATGTTATATAAACAATGTATTAATAAGATATAATATTTATACTATTTATACTATTTATACTTTCTTTTTAATCTTCTTCTCCTCAATTTTTTTTAACTAATGCATGTATTTAGATTTCTTAATATTTAAAGAAATTCGTGTATAAAAAGGTATATTTCATACAAGACACGAGAAAACTACACGGACCCGTATATTATGCTCTACGAGCAGTCACTATATTTCTGTTTAGTTCTTACTAATGTATAATGTATTGCTGCATCAAAGTATATGGCGCATTATGCACAAAACTTTGGAAGAGTATTCTGATGTTGCAAGTCAGTTAAAATACAAGAAATATGTCGATCTCTAGTAATGTTCTATGTATTTACAATGTCGTTTGGCATCGTTTCTTTTATTTCTTTTATATAATATCGACTGTTATTCGTTAGCATCGTAGATCGTTAATCACGGTTATATTATGTAACATAAAGAAATACATAAAAAATCGGAAAATAAGAATAAGTATGGTAAATATACTTATACATAATGATGAAATATAACGAGAGTTATAAGGACATGAATATTTTAATGTAATAAGGCCTTTTTAAAATAATCATAGAAATCTAAATGTTTATATATAACAATAACTAATTCATTTCTATTTGATAAAATATATCAAATTTTGTATTCATTGTGTTACGTAAATAAATATTTTAATTGCAATCAATATCATAATTACAGAATGCGACTTTTAGATGAAAATTATTCTGATTTGAAATGGAAGACATGAAAAAAATATAAGAAACAGAAACACATATATGTTACAAATATATTAACAATATCCAATGTAATATTATCTGAGCGATACAATTTCAGTGAATCCAATAAATATTATAATGAATGTTACCAATCTCTTTCTCTCTGTCTCTCTCGTCTACAGTAACATTCCGCGCTGAATTCATGCATTCGAGAAATACGAATCTACAGTTGAATAACTCACGGCGACATATCGAAATAAAATCACGACGGTTTATCATGAAATCGCACGGTGTTTCAGCCTCGTAAAATAATTTCATGTTGTCGCAACGAGTGGGATGTGCAAAATTCGAAGCGAACCAATCGCACCTCTCTCTATTCTGGACGTTTTTGTTTATCTTTTGAAATATGAACCGCATGCGGTTCACGCAAAGCGCGGTCGATATATACCGGAGGAGCTTAACGTTTTGTGCAATTTCTGACAGCATCCCGGCGATCCACGGAAACGACCTTTTCCATCGTTCCGTTTATCCCTGCTGGGAATAGCCGGGAAATTTCTTCAGAGACGAATTGTAAGCACCGTCTGCGAGCATGGCTCTCAAATAGTTATGCATTTTACTATCTCACCGACGACGGGGTTACAAATGCTTCCTATTTATGTTCGGGAAAGTTCATGTAACATACTATCTGACACTGCAACCTCACTGGTACTACGAAGCACTCGTGAAATACTAACTCATAGTTACAATTTAATATTTAAAATACGCCGCATTAGAGAGAAATTTTCTTCATAAATGCAACGAGAGTTTAATGCATTATTGATTCGGTAAAAATGTTTGATTTCAGTAAAAATGGGATGGTATTTTGTCGCGAATGAACATTGGAATATTGCGCTCTTGTATCGATTTTAAGTCATCAAACACGGATGAAAAATATAACATTAGTTTTTCAGGCATATTCAGATATTTCAAATGCTACGAGAACTTAAAAATTATCTGCAAGTTTCTCTAAAAGGTGTGCATACAATATATTTTTCTATATTAAATTTTGCTAACTTGTCACCTACAACAGTTTCAACATTTGATTAAGAAATTGTGCAAAATTAATGAAAAAATACAAGTTATAGTTGAAATTCTTATTATATATTTATATGAGTACATTTCAGTACATTTCAGAGTACCACACTAGACATCAAATACATTCGTTCACAATCTGGCTAACTCTGAAGCTGTCCCTGCGCGCAACTAATATTGGTTAGCGACACGAATTGCACATATAGAAGATCCACATGTATGTGCGAAGTACACCCGTGAGTACATAAGAACTTCACAGTTATATATGTATATATAATATGAAACACTTTCCCACCTAAGCTTTAGTCATAAAGTCAGTACGTGTAGCTTATCTCGGACTACCCAAAGACAGTTACATTTAACTTACCGAACAGTATTTGTCTCCAAGTTGCATAACATTGTTCTCGATCTGTGAGGCACGTTACCATTATTGTTGCAGACCGAAGCGCTGTATTGTACAGCTCGTTACTACACACTTCCGGAACTGCTGCCGTAATTCTATGCTGATCAGACTGGCGGTTGATCGCCAACTGGGCGCTCACTGTCCCGTATCATTTAGTCAGTGTTAGATTGTGTGTACTATTCGCCACAATTATTGATTGCGGTTAACTGTATGCATTGATAAATAATGATCACACCCGCATTTCACAATTAGTTAATTTGTATCAAAGTTAATTATACCTACATTGCTGACCATAAAGAGATATCATCAGTTCCATTTATCAGACTTGGCATAATGCAGTTTGTTATTTCACATAACTTGAATATCCTCACATTTATTAATTATCTTATTAACGATTATTTAGTTTTTAATAAAGACTTATTAACATTTACATTTATATAATAACATATAACAGCTCATATAAATTATTTGTTCTTTGACAACCATATATAATTTTTATACTTAAAATATATGATTATGATTTTTTTTTTAAATTAATATAAAGAAATAATATTTATATACTTTTCTATCTTTTTTATATAAAAGAAAAAAAAAAGAGAAGTTGTGCTGTTTATTTAATCATAAATTGTGACTTTCAAATATCCTATATTTATCTAAGAATAAAGGAACTCTTTATATTAATATTATATTGAACCGTTCCACAGTTCACATCTGGTTAGAGCTCCATTGTTCCTGGATAAAGGCTACATTTCGTTGGGCGTGAACGAAGACTCCATTGTGGCTGAGAATCGACGCTCTGCAACGTAACGATTATGTGTGCTCAAGCGAATGACTGTACAATAGCGTTGTGGAAGGCATTCGGGTGAAGAGTTCATTTTTGAAACGACGCATGAAACTATATTAAATAAGATCACAATCGATAAGATCATATAACTATTATTCTATCAAGATCGATAGAATTTTATCTCGCATAAAATGTTTTTCAAATGGTGTTTACCATGGCTTTTATGCTGCAAATACAGTTTATAAGAAATATTGTGCACATTTTCATTATTTTGACATAACAGAAATTTTATATACAAACTATTTCGGCATATGCATATCAATGTAGCGAATAAATTATACTTGTTATGAAAGCCGTATTCAATGACTTTTTCTATAACATTATATAGGATGTTTTATTACTGTATCAAAAATAAATTATACATTGCAACATATTTGAGTATATTTTATCTTTAATAATATATTATATTTTAAACATTTTTTAAATTAATTACGTAACATTGTTCGTATCAATTGTTTAGCAAAGCTTAAAAAGGATTAAATAAACATCAGATCAGATTTACATTCTAGCGCTGTATTTATATGATTTTATTATCTTTTATGATTGATTAAAAGATACAATTTATCCAAAAATTTAAAAGAATTTTTATAATTCAAATTCTTTTTTTTATCATTAATCCTTTAAGTTTATTAAAATATATTGCAAGATAAATTGCAAGGTAAAAAATTATAAAAAATTCTAGGGTAAGAATAATTCAGATGTAATACATTTTTTAATATTATCTCATTAATTTCTTTTGATTCAACTAATTAAAATCATCATTAAGTCATCAAATTATTTAATATCGCTTCCAACAGCAAAGCGTAGTATGTAGATTGCAGATTTTCCATTTCACGTGCTTTGAAATTGGTTTTATATAAATACATCAACGTGTTCGTTTGTATTTCATGGCTTCTATTTTGGAATGACCTGCGGACAATGCCAATTGGTAGCTGCCAATCACTGTTGGCTCAATGGGGTGATATAAATCGCACGCGTAACGACGTGCTGTGGAACAATAAATTAATTGCCGAGGCTTGGAGAAGGTATCGATGGAAATACGACAATGAGTAAATCGATTAGTAAACCATAAAATGCACACCGATCTTTATGCATAATCGATACACTCGTATAGCTGAAACAAAAAAAGATGTGTGTTTTAGCTCATATGAAAATCGCTCTTGTTTGTTGCTGGAAATGGAGTTGCTGAAAAATATGCAAAAGCGCTTTTCGGATACGCTCATAGATGTGTAGCAGTTAAGATATGCTGTCGATCCCTTACGGTATTGACGTGATACAATATATAAGCGTGTTATGGGAATACATAATGTATATCGGTTGCTCAGTTTTCAACATCGTGCAAATCGATTGGTGCACGCAAACTGTCGTAAAATAAATCTGTACTTTCTATCGCATTGGATAAACATGCCCCAAAATCTTTCATATAAATTTCTGCATATTTTTTTGACGGAGTTAAATAAACATGAGAAATCAATACAAGAGATATTAAGAGAGTTTTTTGAGCTTGTACAGCAGAATTAATTAAAACATATCCTTTAACTAACGATAAACATGAACATGATTTAGATCTAAATCCAAAAAAATTAAGTTTTGATATTTTTAATTAAACATAAAAATTACACGTTTTATAAATAAGATGATACATCTATTACGTAATTAATTTTTAGATAATATATATATTTCAAATTAAAATAATTTTCTGTTTTACTGTCCAATATCGCTTTTAGTAATCGTAGATTTAAATGATAAAACTAGTATTTTCTCCCAAATAAAAAAATGTAAAAAAGTACAGACATCGTGTGAAATAGTAGTAAACGTGTTTTCTGGATTATAGATATTTTTCTGCTGATTGAACAATAATAACTGGGATATAAAGGTTGCGGACTACTTGCTAGTGAATAGAACGCGGAATACGAAAGAAATACGGCGAACTTTGAAGAAAGCTGCAGCTCGAGCGACAGTAATGTTACGCTCGTATTTTTGCTCCTAAGCGGAGGACACACGCCTTTACGAGATTCGCGTGAAAAGCAGTTTGTGGAAAGTCTGAATGGTTGGGATTGTCGGTCAAGAGTCTAAGTACAATAGAACAGTCAGTTTTTCTTAGCTTCGTTTAATCTTTATGGAGCTACCAGACAATCTTGATGATCCAGACTATGATACAATCAAATGACGAATTACAGTATACAATATATGAAACTACGAAAACTATTTCTTTCAATAAATTTGATAATTTTATATTTTAATTTTACTTTCATTTTTTATAATTATTTTTAAATGTTGTACGTATAATTGGTATTTAATAGTATTTACTTTTATTGGAATATCTTTACTTCAATAGAATTAAAATATATCTTTAAATACATTGATATATTTGGCATACCAAACAGAGAAAATATCATATCGATTTTATCTCATATTTTTTTGTGTAATATTATCGCAGAAAATGTTAGTAATGTCGCTTGCAATAATATATCCTATTAAAATATTCAGTTCTATATTCCGTGATAAAATTCAACGCATAAGCTCTAAAAAACAGCAGGTAAATTTTGAAGTAGAAACCATTACGACGTTTTAACTGTATAACTTAATAACAAATAAAGGGAAATTAATAAAATATAACAGTTTTATGATGGTTCATTTATTGTAAAAGCAACTGCGTAAATACTTTTCATGAATATCCTTCACTTAAAAAACAGCATAATTTATAAATAATACAATTAATAGTTATTTATGTGAAAGATACATATCTCTCGCCTACTTGACAATATTGTGCTATGTAAATAAAATGACTTACCTTACAGTGTCTTAATCTATTTTGGCCGGAACGCAAAATAGGATTCAAAGAGACGGAAATAGGTACCGCGAAGTTCTGAGTCTTAATTGCATCCTTAATTAAAGAGCTTCTGTTTATGCGCAAACTAGAACATTTATTCTTTGTAGTAAAATGCTGAGATTTAAAAGTCATCGAATCTTCTCTATCGAAATTCTCTCGCGGTATTCTTGAAACGTGACTTGTTTAATGAATTCCCACCACCTAATTAAAGAGACAAAATTTTCGACAAGAGTATTTAATGAGACAATTAGATTACCATGTTTCGTTGTGAACAAAGATATTTCAGATTGAGAATTAATAACTTTAGTGCAAAGCGTTAATTTTGTACTAAAAATCGAAGACAATATTAGATATTCTATTCTCGATTTCTCTATAAAAAAATTTTGAAGTATATTATAAGAATTTATATTCGAATCAGTGGAATTATGATTTTTATTATAATTTTTTATATTTATAAAATATAAAATATTTTTATAAATGTAGATTTTATAAAATATCTATTTTTTATAAAATACCAATTATTGTTACGAAAAGGTTGTAAAAGTCTAATAAATATGTATCTAATAAATATAAAATGTCATAATATCACTGAATATTCAATTTAATGGCGCAGGAACGTAACATTAAATTTACAGTTAGTGAAGCACAGATGTAATATTTTCCAATGGGATCCTCGCAAAGTTGCATATGCGAAATGGGTTGAAAGGAACGAACGTTCCCGGATTTGCCCGTCATAGTTTATCATGCTATTAACTGCGCAATGTAGAGTTCTATGATTGCAGTATTATTTTCTAACAATTTCATTTGCGATGTTTGTTTGTATTAAATATAACAGGCTGATGCCGTTTGAAATTAGATAAACGCACATTGCTACTAACAGTGTCACGCTAAATTTAT
The DNA here is from genome assembly GCA_011636635.1 of Tetramorium simillimum. Lineage (NCBI taxonomy): Eukaryota > Metazoa > Arthropoda > Insecta > Hymenoptera > Formicidae > Tetramorium > Tetramorium simillimum. The sequence goes on from VBVQ01000961.1 coordinate 29,812, forward strand.
GTTTAATCCCTCGACGTCTAACATAGAGATAACCACACAAAATACGGTTCGCACTTGTTGGTAAATGATCCAGCTGGGAGTGTAAATTGAGATGAGTTGAAACGTCTGTCAAATTTGGTTCAGTAGTATTGCGCAAAGCCACCGTTAATACTGGATTTCAAACACAGGAATAATCTTGTTTCAAATGAAAATGTCTTTGATTCGCAACGCGTAAGACGCGTTTCAGAGAACGAATTAATCACAAATTCGTGGCATGAAATGCTTTAATCTACCAAAACGAATATTTCTCATGCCTGTGTTCTACGCCGCTCGAAGAGCTCTAGTTCTGTCTTGCAGATTCAATTAAGTTTAATCACCTTGCAGAGCAGAGCGATTTTAATGTTCAATCGTACGGGCTCTTTCGCGTGTCGAGAAACAGTATCCTCGAGAGAAGATCGATGGAGAGCATCGAGCTAAAGCCTTCACATGCGAAAAATCGACCGAACACCATACTTCCTGTCATTATCAATTTTAAGAGTTTAGTAACTGTTAGCTGCACTTTTTGCTACTTCTCACATAAATCTTCCAGAGATTAATTGGTTTAACCGAATTGGATTCGCCAGGTCTTTAAATTTATCGACTTGAGAAAAGAGAGAAAAGAAATATTTAACTACTTCGTAAAGAATATTAAAGTTCTCAGTTTTTCTATTATTTCTCTCAAATTTCACTTACATGTATTAATAATTATATATATTAACATATATTATCTAAAATGTAAATATTACTCATTAATCATTTTACGTTGCGATTAAATATTATGTACCTAACTATAATGTTTCTCTTTTTCCTATAATTAGAGATCTAAATCGACCTTCTAGTTTTAACATTAAATTAAACACTGCAAATTAATATTTTATTTAAAAAATTATTTAACTTAAGATTTTATATATTTATTAGCTAAAAATCTATCGGCAATGTACTGGTTCAGTATGCTCGACATATTCCTTTTACTCATTTCAGTACGGACGGGCCAACTTCACATGGGTGGACATGATACCAAAAATCTATCGGCAATGTACTGGTTCAGCACCATCGCTCGACATATTCCTTTTACTCATTTTAATACGGACATGGTACCAAAAATCTATCGGCAATGTACTTAAATAATAGTATTATAATAGTATTATAATAATATTTAAATAATATATATTATTTAAATACTAAATCCAAATTTTAACTGATTTTTTTCTATACACGTGTGAATAGTTCTATTTTTATATTGTTTACTTTTATATTGCGTTATTACACATGTTTCTACATCAACGAACATTAATACTTTCTGCATGTTTCAAATAAAAAAAATAAAAACATTTCAAAAACATTTAAGTAGTACGGTAAATGTAGTTAATACGTTCAAGCTGACTGATTCCTATCGCAAATCGATATACTTACTGGCGTAAAATACATTTTACAAAATGCTACGCTTCTTGCATTCATAAGAAAACATATCTGTTTTTTACAAAACCCGATACGTACGGTGGATGATAGTAAAGAGATTTCATCTGTCAATCCGTCCTTCGCCGTAGCGTAATGGCTTCGTGACCGCAGCAGCGGAAGAACTGCTGGTATCCATGAAAACGGAAATGGAAGTTGTGATGCATCCCAACGAAGATTCGTGAGGTGACAAACTGTCTCTGCTTGTTGCAAAATAAATGCACCAAATTTCCTATCAGCTAGGTAGATGTACGAACTCGTTTCTCAGCACAAGTTTCACGCTTTAAAGAATCGATGAAATCTTGTTTAAATTTATATCGTAGGTAAAGCCAAGTTGAAAAAATCATTAGTTACCTCAATATCTATCCAATTAATTATTTGAATAATTCGAAAATAATCTTTCAACTCAATTTAAAATATTTTTAATTGTACTCATATTACTTGTATTAGTTTTTTAAAAAAAGTTCAATCCAAATGAATCAATAACAACGCTGCAGACAAATTCCATATTAAAAAAAAAATGTTTTTCTGATGCTTGTTTTAAATAAAATTTCAAAAAATGTTTATTAGAAAAAATATGTCAATAGAAATGTCTATTAGAGCTCATTAGTCTCATTACACACACATATACGAGTGAATTTTAAATCTATCAATAAGATAAAAGTAATTGATTGCATCGTTGATAAATAAGATATTAACAACAAGGCTTATCAACATAAAGATATTGTACAATTGTTCTAGCGTTTTGTAGTAATGATTTCGTATTCAAACCTAAGCGCTTCTCTGAAATATTTTATACCCGTTGACATCCCCGCGAGCCAATTCCATTACGAAGGCGACGTACTTTTTGCCGATGCACAAGAAATACGAACGCGCGGGTTAGGCAAAGCAAATTGCACTATCGTAGCTTTTTCCCATCGCAGCTAACGACCGGAACGCCGGCTGATGCAAATCGAACTTTTTCCGACAGCTTTTCGAAGGGACAGCGTCCTATAGAGTACTAGGCTGGAAAACTCTTCTGCACTGTTGGCGCGACATTGGCACTTATATGCAAGATAAAAGCGACCTTGGCCCCTTGGCACGGGATTGCGGATGGTAGGTGTTTGCCGCACCCACTCCATGGCCGTGTCGCACCTACCGATATATGTATCTTCGATTGCGTCAATGGCGCATGAGTGGCATGGTGAACTGTCTGACTAGTACTACTTTTTTTCCACTAACGCCAAGCTGATTATAAAAAACCAAACATTTAAATTAAACATGATATAAATGTATATAACTGCTAACTATACATACAAATTTATTACTCAATGTTCTTCTCTCAATTACAAATAGAGTACTTTTAGCTACTGGAAAAAATATTACTCTCGGCGAGTAATAAATAATCTGTAAGTAGTAAATCTAATGAATTATATGAATATACAGGCTGTGCATAAAACTTCAATGATTTTTTTCACATATTGTTTTCTAATGCACTTATTTAATGGAAACTTCATATTGAAAAATAAGGTTGAAGTTTGTCTAAAGCTAAAGCTGTCGGTGTATAATTATTTCAGCTCTTAGTATCTGGTTTAATGATTCTCGACATTCAAAGTAAAGTCACGTAAAGACGAGAGTTCCACATTCACGGTATATCAGATATCTTCTCTGTGGCAGACACAGACTGGTTTTTTGAGCGCGACATATTTTTGCCAAGACAATCCTTTTAACTCTGGCAATTAGAACATAGAAATGTATTCTCATTCTGTTTTAATCGACGACAATTTATTTTACTTCTTTGATAACCATTACGTAATGTTTGAAATGGAATTCTATTGTGAGATACATCTCGTGAGGACCTCGGGGACATTCGAAACACGCCAGATAAAGAGTTTCTCTGTGCTTTGTTTATGGAAAGCACGAGAGTATACTGCTTTGCTAGTATATATACCCTGTCTTTACGCAAAAGAAATTCTTCCCTCAGGCATATAAATGCGTTTTGCAACAGGATTTCAAAAGCCATCTCCAGCTAGCCAACATTATGTATTCTTATACCGAATTAATTCATTAACAGTGTTGTTGAAAATTTAATTTTTTATAAGGACTTATTAACTCCAATATAACCGTTTAGTGCTAAACAGATCATTTAGTAATAAATTCCTGCTCCTCCACATTTTTAATTAATTAATTTAAATAAATATTCACTGTGTACGTTAAGTAGCACATATTCAGATTCCACTTAATTAAACATCCGTATAATATATCTGAAAACGCGGGTGAATTTGTTTAAGCTGCGTAAAGTATTTATGTAGTTTTCATCGTACAGATTTTATCCATATATTTTTATATAAAAATTAATGTATGTTTAATTAAGTTAATTTTAAGATACGAGAGCGGTAACATACACAAAAGAGGCGAGTGGCAATATTTAAAATTGCTTTAATCCGATTGTATCAAAAGAAACGAGATATTTCTTAGCAGACTGAAAGGTTCATCGACTTCTGAAATTGAAAAAGTTTTAATCTCTCTTCCTTTAAATCTTGGAACGTTTCCAACTTTTATTTATATAATAATGATTACTGATAAAATTACGTGACGAAAAGATGTTGACATTTTTGCTACTTTATCTATATATTTTATTTCTTTAGTTTTTTGCAAATATTGCTGAGATTTATTTTTATTACGAAATTAACAAATAAACGTAAAAGAGCTTAACAATCGTGTACATTTTTAATTTATTGGATCATAAATTAGGGACAATCCTGAAATTCTGTAAAATCCCAGGAGAAGTCTCGCCCTAGATAATCGCAGATCCTAAAAACTTGAGTCTACGAAGAAGGCAATGAACTTCTTGGGCGTCGTTAAAGTAAGAAACGCGCCAGGAGGGATTTTCAAAGATAAGTTACCGGAGTGCAATGGTACTATTACGCTGATTTTCCGAGATCAGAACAATTGTGCTATTGACATCAAATTATATGCCATTTGACAAAATTGTCGCGGAAAGTTCAAGAAGCTGGATCACATAAAACGTTCATCGAGCAAAAATGAAAATTTACATCTTCATCAAGAACTTTCCGCCGATAAACCAATTACAACGACTATCTGAACTGAGATAAAAGTATTAATTTAAAATGTGCAAAATCGCTGACCTATAAATCTGGCACATAACAAATAAGACAAAAGTTTCAGAGATAATGAACATAGTCTAATTACGATGGACTCAAAGAAGTAGTAGAAAGATGAGTAGAGGGCAGGAGAAAACAAGAGCACAACAAAATAACGGTGCTTTTTTCCACAATTTCTTGCAAAACTTTATAGCATCGCGAAAGTTCCAACGTGAAGCTTGACAGCTATGTTGGCCAGCGGTGCGTCATTTTTTGCGATAACCTCATGCAGGAGTTGCTAAAGACTTTACCTTTTCTGCCTACTTTCTTCTACAAACGACGCCCAGTAGTTCGGCGGTAGCGCGTCTTCGCGAAAGAATCTTCTACTAGAATTTTTCACTGCGCAAAAACTGAACAAATAACGGAAGAGAAGAAGAAAAACGAGGCAGATGAATAAAATATTTATCGTATAATGATCGAAATAGAATAACCGAAATTACAATAACGGAAAGCGCAACAGCAAAAGGTTGTTATGGTCAGTGAATGACTTTAAACATGGATTTGGTTTACATGAGATCCCTGCGTACAGATTCAACGTTCTACTTTCCATTCTTGGCATTTTCTCTCATGCAATTTGCAACTCTTGCCTTCCACTCGCTGCTATTTTACTCTTTACTGTCCTAGTTTGTGTTATTTCTTTTCTGTCTGCCCTTTCACCGAACTAATCACAAACTTCCGTCTTTACATTCTGCAATTCATATTTTATAAGGAAAAATTGTAAAATTTTTAATACATTCCTAATATGTGAATGTATAAAAGATCTGCGTCATAAGTTATATATAAAAAAAATAACTGAAAAATAGAAATAATAAAATATTGAATAATGCAAATGAAAAAATACGGTAAGGAAAGATGAGAATTATGATTCACGATGCAAGAAAAATAGGCAGCACTTTACATTATAAAAATGTATGCCATTCTCATTTAAAAGAATGAAACAAGCAGACAGTAAAACAAGAAGGTAAAAATATCCAAAGATATTTACATAATACAAATTTTCTCTGATTTTATAAATTATAATAGAGAGGGGAAAAAGAAAAAATTATTTCCCCAAGAATGCGAGCCAAAATGAAATCTTCGCCATTCACCTCCTACTGCTCGCTGCTTATTCTTCCAATAATAACGGGGAAGTTCGATAAACTTCTTCAAACAGAAATATTTCTCCGTCATAACTTCCTTTACCGAGACATGAAAAACAAGTAAGAGGGAGGAAGTGGAGATATAATTAACATTTTCTCTAAACTCTTCGTTCACATAATAGACGAAGAGTTCCAAAGTTGCTTGAGTAACTTGCACACACGTACGTATTTAATCGGCGTCCTGAAACTATTAATGGCAATTAAAAAGCACTATTGCCAAACAAAGTTTCTCAGAAAGCAGTATGTAACTGTTTATTTGTGCAGGCAATATACACGTTTGCTATTGATATTATCATGCTTCATAAACAAAGAGTTTTGCGTAATTAACTATTTTTACTTTTATGCACTTGTTATTTATACAAGAGATGGAATTGAAATTTATCGAAAAAAAACGAATAACAGAAGAAATTAGTTTCGCATGTATTGAATAATAAAATTGCGTCAAAAGTAGACATTTATATGTAAAAAACAATTCCCGGCACAAATATTATGTCATGTTTTTCGCGAAATTTATTAATATTATTTTATATTCCATGAGTTATTATGTATATCATCATCACATCAAACTTTAATAATAGTGTGCAACAAAAATATCTGCATAAATAATAACGATAAGAACGCAAATACATTGCTACAATACTATGGAAAGCTTTCACGTGACTGATGTACTAGCGCAAATTACGAATATTTCCCTTCATTTATTTTTATATGTACCGGGACATTGCACTCTCTTTTTATTTCCCCCCGTTTTATTATGTAATATCATTTATATCATGCCAGTTGAACTGTGTATAATTACAGGGCGTTTCCCCGTCGATATTATGGTCGATCACATTTCCAGTAAAGTTAAAATTTTGTATAATGTGATTTAATATTTTACAAAATTAAACTCACTTCATGGCGGCGTAAAGATGAAACTTTTAATCTATTATGCCTATCTCGCACACATCGTAATAATTACTTTAACATCAATATAATATTTCACTAAGAGAACTTTTACTGTATAATTTTTATAAATAAATATTTGCAAAAATATTTCGTAAAATGGTATATAATATATAATTCTTTTCATCTCATTACTGAATATATAAATTTCTTTATTCTAGCTAATATATTATTAAATATATTATACATGTATAATAAATTTTTATTTTACTTTCAAAAAATTCAAAGAAAATTACTACGACGAATGGAATTTAAACGATCGAGTAAAATCCCACGATAATTCCTTCCAGCAAGTAGACTGCTGTTTTCGTACATCAAGGGCTTGGGACCATCCAATATTTCACGATGCTCCACCCAATATTTTTTAACGTTTTTTTTAACCGCTAAACTCACGAAACTTTACTCTCTCCTTTTTACAATGCAATCGGCGACTGATCGATTTCGGAGGGTGGCGAAGCGTATTCTTGTTTTCCGATTCTCTAGTGAATTTCGAATTCTATGCACTTCATCTCTATCTTCTTTAGATATTCCTACGATAGCTGCATATGCGCTCGACAGGATGTCGCTTGCATTTTTCGAGAATCGCTGTGTTGCGTGCAGTGAAGAGTGCGAAGATGTCAAGCAGTTTATAAAGCAAATATTCGGCATTTTCTTCTGTCAATAAAATATCTCATCAATATGTATTTATAAAATATTTCGATTTTTTCATTAAAATAGATCTGCACTACATTAAGTATTAAAACTAAATATCCTTTAATCTTTATAATATCAAATTAATAAATATTAAAAATAACAATTTTTTCTATCTTAATATATAAGAAAAATACCAAATAAATATTTTTTTATTTCCTTCACTTTTCATATTTTTTATCTTTTTTTTTCATTGCAGAAATTTTATCTCATAAACATATGAACAACAATTATATTATTTTTCAAAAAATATTAAAAGCATTCAGCATCTTCTAAAAAACTTCTGTCTTTGTCGTCAATATTGATTTGGCAAATCGAAGTTTTCTGTTAGTCGCAATTGAGAATTGCCTAGGTGAGTGCATTACTTTATAACCATTAGTTATGTCAATTTCGTGTTCGACACTAATGCCTTGTTCTTTTCTTTCATTTCTCTTCTAGACACTCGATGATGCTTAATTGCACCGACACGATATCGCTTTTACTTTTATAGTGACCCGAGAATCATTGATCGCTGACTTGCCAATAAGATAAAACAAAACTTTTCTCACATGAATAACTGAAAACTCGATGGTTGATGCAATCTTATACGTAACATACATTTAAATCGAAACTCAAATAAAATACTTCAATTTGATAAGTTAGAAAATATTGAAAAAAAAACAAATAATAAATTTTAAATAAAATTAAAATTATTTAATATTATATTATTATCTAAATAATATAATAAAAATGTAATAAAAAAACGGATAAATATATTATCTCATAGTTCAGGATTTTTAAGCCGTAGACTTTTACATGACATTCACGGAAAAAAATTAGCTGCCGTAGCTAAAAACTGGTAGCTAAATGTCAGTCGTAAAATATGGACCAGCATCTTAGCTGTGGTAACCTAATTCATTTAGTTAAAAGTTTCGTTACTAGATGCATAAGATTTAGCTGCTGTATGCATTAAAGTTAATTGCGTAGAGCTGCGCTAGCTCCAATTGTACGCGGCAACGAAACGATTTTCAGTTAGTTCTGACAGCTTTTTTTAAATTGCTGCACAGTGTGATCCCAACAGACATACCAATTTTGCTAATTTACTTATGTTTTAGGAGCTACAGCAAATCGTTTTGCTATGGTTTACATATTTATAGTTACGGCAGCAAACATTGTTTTAGTAAACCATGATTAACTACGATATCTAACTTTTTTTTTCCGTGTTAGACAGATTTTAATATTATGTAATGTAGTTTGATGTAAGTCAAATAAAAAAATATTGAACTATATTTTTTTTACAAAAAATATGTAACTATGCTCAGCTTATAATATCAATAAGTTTCTTATTTTTAAATCATCTTCCTAAACAAGTAAGGTATTACGTAAAAGTATTAAACATAATGAAGTATTAATTAAAATTTTTTATACGCTAAGATAATAAATTACAAACTCGCCTTTGTTAGCGTTTTTTGTTGAAATGTGATCGAAATAAGAATATATATAAATTAAGTTCCTCAGATTTCAAAAGAGTTTGAATTCGCCGTATCGTCTTACAGCGATCTTCTTGCGGTAAATTGTTATTAACGATACTATTCCTCAGGACACCCGAGATGAAAAGCAGAGAGTGCCACAGGAAATTCGAGTCCTAGAACTGTTGTCGTGTTTCATAGCTAAAACAGCGGAAACAATCCCGTTGGATTTACAAGGTTTAAGGGCTGTTCCAAGGATCTCTCGGGTGTGCGACGCAACGGCCGCAACCAGAGCGGTTGTGGGATACTGGAGAACGCAACGCGGAGGTCGCACGATTTCCTTCCTCTCTGTAATTAACGCCTACCAGTTACGCAGGCAAATGTTTATGTTATTATAAACTACATTACCAGATATTTGTGAGTTAAAAACGGTTTAAATCCTTGGTTGGAAAAAATCAGTAAAACGAGGAAATAGAATAAACACAAGTTATTACAAACAACAGTGCATATAATCATATAATCATATATAATAATATAAAGCGATAAAAAGTAACAATATTGATGCAAAAATTTATTTTAATTAATTTCTTAAAGCATTTAAGTTGATTGAAAATATGCATAAATATGTATTTAGTACAATATTTCGCACTATTTACTTTTATTAAGCTGACTAATTATTTTTATCATAATTTTATTTAAGGAGCCAGTGATCAAGTTGTGCCGTTATTTTGTTAATACAAGAAAGAGACTTTAGAGAAGAGTATAACTTTAAATATATACAAGTATTCTCAGGAGCGAAAATACAAATTTTTCAATAATTTCTTTAAAAGGCCGCGTGAAAATGCATCGTAAGAATTGTTCAATTTTTTTCGCCATTATTACGCGCAGCTGCGTAACCAGAAGAGTAGATAGAACAACTCCAATATGTCATTTTTATTACTCTCTGCGTTTAATACTAATCCGCAACTAAGCATAGCTTGCGCGTTCGTTGGGAAAGTGTATCTGGGTTATGCACCGACTTTCCATAGCACTTTACTCACGTACGCGCGTATGCATGCACTTTACGAACGAATTCGCGTACCTACGAGATTTTACCTTAATCCCGTAACTCCGTTGGTAAGATTATTAAGATGCACGAAATGTGTACGCAGTGCGCGCAAATTATGGCACATGTCGCGGTAATCCATACGTAACATATCACGAAATACCCACTAGATATCTGACTCTAAATCATCCAGCATGTTATATTCCTAAATATTCCTGGCTACCACTATTTGTGGCAAAATCAGTAAAAAATACTTTATATAATAAAATATGTGCTATTGGCATAACTAATACATAAATCTCTCTTTGAATATTATACTACATATGTTACAATTTGTGTCGCAAATGTAAAGAGAAATAAAAGCGTCTGAAAATGTATCTCTGTTTGTATTTCGGGCCGATTGTTCGAAAAGTCAATCCGACATTTGAGATATGCAGGCATATACAATCGTGCATTGTGGCGTATGCCATCCAATCCTTTCGATTTTCCACTATATTGCCGTATATTGTAGTAAGTTTTTTACCTATTCACCAAAACACGTCTTGTACAAACAATCTCTAGAAAATATTGTATTATTTTAAATATTATTGAGTTTTGATTTAAAAAATCAAGCGCGTTATTAATGTTAGGTTGAACATGTATCTAAATAAAATTTATTTATTAGATAAAATATCTACGCTGCAAAAATCCTTTAATCGATCCATAATCAGAAATATATAATGCAGCAGCGTTAAAAATTAATTTTGCGATAAATTTTAATATAAATTAATTTTTAAACCATTAAGAAATTTATTTCTCAACCTGAGCGACAATTTGTGCGATTTTTGTACGACACGTACCGAAACGCGCGAAATGACAACGACATTTACATCCTCATTTCAAATATACGCTCTTTCGCGAATACATGAATGCAGACGTGCGCTTACGCAGACTAACGCACGCATTCGATGTAAATGGCGGATGTACGCCAATGAATATACGCTCACACGCTTTGCATACTAATGCGTCGAACCGTTGTTCGTAGAGTATTTTATTCCAATAGAATACACGTGGCATATTTTATACTTCGAGACATTTTCCATGAGTAGTTGAATTCTCATGCGTTCGCGCGAGTCACAGCTGGATATGAGACATCGGCGGTTGCACGTAGAAGCTTATACAAGCACTATCAAAGTTCCTCAAAGAGGGGTGCGGCAGCTCTCACAACTCGAATCATCTTTCGCTTGTTCTACGTAATGGCGCGGAAAATTGGATCATCCCCAAACATTAAAACCGGAGGCATTTTCCATTAAAATCTATGGCCTTTCACAGCTCGAGCGAGTGATATTGGTTGTTGCAAGTAGTGAAATTATAATTATTGTATACTACGCATGCATACGCATTATTAAAAAATACGTAAAAAATAAATTTTTTATTAAATAATTTATAAATCGTACAAAATTAAAAGATATAGATTATTGCTATTCTTTCTAAACTAATTTAACGTCATGATTAGCGTATCATTGTCAAAAGTTTGTCACAAACGCGCAGTAGTTGAATACGAAATCTACGCTGACTCTACCAAGATAATTTAAAATGAGGGATTACTTCGGCATCATCCATCATTCAAAGTGACAAGCTTATACCTTGGAACTTGGCGACGTACATTTACCGAGATGTACGATTTGATTGCGTTCATTCACGTATTTTTGCACACAGATGCGTAAACTTAGTACGAATTCGAAGTTATCCATTAAGTTACCCTGGCACCAGCGATCGTATGCCGCATCTGTTCACTCTACTTGCCACGTATGAACTGCAGATGGTATGACGTCAAGAGCGAAGTGTTACGTTGTATCGTGATGAGAAAGTTCTAGCCAATTTTCGACGTGCTTTCACAACAAATTATTACATAGAAGAGATATTATATATCGCCTGTGAGAGAAAGCTTTTTAATAATTAATAATAATAGCAATAACAGTAATAATGGTAGTAACAACAAATTTTTGTTGTTTTGTTCCTATATTATTTTTACCACAAAAATTCAAATTTAATTGGTAACCAAATTTTATATCCTTCGAAAGGAAATCCAATGTAAAAAAACATAATCTAAAAAGAGAGATTATTGAAAACAAAATTGAAAAATAATAAAATAAAAAAATTCAAACTGTTTTACATTTCTGCTTTCCTTTTAATAAGTTTCTCAATATTTTCAATTTTTTAATATAAAAAAACGAGAATATTTTTCAGATATCTTTTACGTATGTTTATGGATCGCGTCTCTGTCAGGATATCGTGCATGTCGGAGCGCATCCGTTGCAGAAAGCCGATCACACACGAACGTACCAGCTAATGGAATTGCTCTCTTGACGTACACTTCACTGCTCGACAAGCATGCGCGCAGCGATATTTCTCGGTACTTAATAGTTTTCAACGACAGAAGCCGTTTGTTTTCCTCGTTGCTATCTCTCTTTGTCCCGCGTATTTTGTGCACTTCATTTGCTTTCCTTTTCTCTTATATGATACATTTTTTGTCTTTTTTAAACCGAGTATATACAATATTTTGCCTTTTATATGCATGTTGTTTACTGGAGTAACACAAAGTTTGTCTGTTTACGATCGCATACACAAGAGGTCACTCTCCTAATTTTCAAATTCAGCTGACCGCTTTACCGGCAAATTATGTCTCTGAGCTCTCAGTGAAATCAAATTAGCATGACGAGATTCGACACGAAAATGAAGATTAAAAGACATTTAATTCTCAAAAATAGATTTACGGACTACGCTTGCCAATTCAAGGACACAATCTTTTTTCTTTTAGTTGCTGGAAGTAAAATAATTATAAATATTCTTTGGAGATTTTCTTTAGCGTTTTATTTTTAACAAAAAAAATAGACTAAATAATTTCTAAATATTACATAAAAAGTATTATATAAAAAATTTTATTTATTAAGAAATATTAATAATAATGAAATTATTTTAATTAAAATAATGTGAGAAAATGATATTGTACATCTCCGAGAATGATGCATCTGATAAGTCTATAATTTATGTATATAGAAATCAGAAGATTTTTCAATCTCTTTTGAATATACACAGTTGAAGTTATTTTCATAAAACTTTGTAA
>VBVQ01000962.1:0-10917 GCA_011636635.1 Tetramorium simillimum
ATTGTAATGCAAAATTTCTGGTCGTGTACTAAATGTATTATATCATATATCAAAAGGTAATACACATACAAAGGTTTAAAAAATATATAAAATTTTAGTGTATTGTACCGTATATATTTATTACACACACACACGCATATAAAAATGCATATATACAATTTGCATATATATATTTTTTCTTATACATTATTTAATCTCCTACACATCCGTACGGAACAGTGCTAACATAATAATAAAATAATAATATTTTTAGTAGAAAATTACAACTAACATTACGTAACTATTATTTAATGTTTGTTGGATTAATTCATTGCATCCATTTTAATTAATTATAATTTATTGTACTGAATGAAGTTTTGCGAAAATTGATTACATAATTAAATTTCGTCGAAATTTCTTCAGTATATGCTGATTTAAAACGATTTTTTACTGAAGGCTCATTTGACGCGCATGTGCAAGAAAACCCGGCCGTCTAACAACACTGGCTTCCGTTAGAGGCGCCACTGCTTTTCTTCTTTCTGAATTCTGTCCTTTTTTTACGCTCCGCTATTCGCTCGTGGTTTGTCGTTTAGTTCAGTCAAGTTCAGTTTAGTCGCGCTCGCGTTCGACGCCATAATAAGTGGTTTTGTATTGTGTCGCGGTACTTTTGTTCATTTCTGAAAAACGATTGTCGCTCGCTAGCTCTCATTAATCCGCACTACTCTTCCGCGTTCTCGGCGTTTCTAAACACTAGTCTCACAATCCAGCACCTACGAATAACTCCGAAATGTCAGATTCGGAAGGTAATAATCTCGCCGATTGGAGGCTAAGGTCGGCCAAAGTATAACGTAGGTAGCGTGAAGATTCACGACGAGACTTATTGCAGGTGCCAGTGATGCGGGAAGCGTCGGAGGAAGATCTCGAAGCGTCTCTCGCAGCAGAAGTCCTTCGCGAAGCTCGGCATCCAGGAGTCCGTCTAGATCTCGATCGCGTTCTCGCTCACCGTCTGGGTGAGTCCAAATACCTAATCGAATCATACGTATAATCTCGTATGTAACATATGTAGAACTTTTGATATCAAATCTTAACATATAATAATAATTTTAGCTATAACATTAATTTATTTTTGTTGTTTTTTTTTGAGAGATTATTTTTGTTGTTAATAAAAAACTAACCTAACATTTTACGTCCTTGCGTCTGCAAGGAAGAAACTTTTATATGTTTCTTAAATACATCTAGACTGCGTTTCGATATTCACTGCCAGCACTGAAAATCTATAGTATATGTGACACAAACTATAGATTTTTAGTACTGGCAGTGAATATCGAAATGCAGCCTAGATGTAGTTAAGAAACATATAAAATTTTATCAAAACGCAGCTCTAGATTAATTAATTTTATTTTATAATCTTCACTTATAGCTCAGAAGATGGAGACCCGAAGATGGATGAGGCAGAAGAAGTCAGATCGGGAGATGAAGAAGCCGTGGAACCGGAAGAGGAACCTGAAGGTAAGAAAGGCCATTACATATACATTTTTGTAACAGTAATTGTAAAATTTTGATCGATTACATTATTTAGTTCGGCCATCCATGTAACCATAACCAGCCGAATCGACCAAACGTGTTGCTCAATTTCTTATGGTTATGGTTAGGTTTCAGAAAGTACGTGCAAAGGTCTTAAATGGAACAGTTTCTAATTACGCACGCAAAATTGTTTTATAATTTTTTGTTACATGTTTATATATGTTATACGTTTTACATTTTATGGTTGCAGGAGAAGACTTGGACAATAGCAGTGAGTACGATGAGGAAGAAGAGGAGGAGGATGATGACAGACCGAGAAAAAAAAAGAAGAAGGATAGATTTGGTGGGTTTATCATTGACGAAGCTGAGGTAGATGATGAGGTTGAAGATGACGATGAATGGGAGGAAGGAGCCCAAGAAATTGGTATTGTGGGAAATGAAGTGGACGAATTAGGACCAACTGCGCGTGAGATTGAAGGACGACGTAGGGGTACGAATCTCTGGGAGTAAGTATTAAAATTTCGTCTTTGTTTCAATGAAAAGAAGTCGAGTTAAGTCTTAATAAACGGATTTTCTAGTTCGCAAAAAGAAGATGAGATTGAAGCGTACCTCCGAAAAAAATATGCCGACGAATCGACGCTTGCCGCTCGCCGGTTTGGTGACGGCGGTGAAGAAATGAGTGACGAAATTACTCAGCAAACTTTGTTGCCTGGCGTAAAGGATCCCAATTTGTGGATGGTAAAATGTCGTATAGGAGAAGAAAAAGCTACTGTGCTCTTATTGATGCGAAAATTTATCACGTACCAATTTTCCAGTAAGAGATATAAATTTAAAAGATTATATCTTTCCGATTATATTTTATTTTGTGTCGCTAAATATTTCTTTGGCTTTTAAAAATTTCAGGTGAACCTCTTCAAATAAAGTCCGTTGTAGCACCGGAGGGTGTTAAAGGCTACATTTACATAGAAGCTTACAAACAGCCGCATGTAAAAGCTGCTATTGAAAATGTTGGGAACCTCAGGATGGGAATATGGAAGCAACAAATGGTACCAATTAAAGAAATGACAGATGTACTGCGAGTAGTTAAAGAACAAACCGGTTTAAAAGCTAAACAATGGGTCCGCTTGAAACGAGGCATTTACAAAGATGATATAGCTCAAGTTGATTATGTCGACTTAGCTCAAAATCAAGTTCACTTGAAATTACTCCCAAGAATCGATTATACTAGACCACGCGGGGCATTGAGAACAGCGCAGAGCGAATCTGAAGCATTGAAACGTAAGAAGAAGAGACGACCGCCTGCAAAACCATTCGATCCCGAAGCAATTCGTGCTATTGGCGGAGAGGTTACCAGCGATGGAGATTTTCTTATTTTTGAAGGAAACAGATATAGTCGTAAAGGGTTTGTTTTATTACATATTATTAATGTTGCTAATTTATTACATATATTTATATATATAGTTTTTACTAATTAATCATATTTCTTATTTTATGCAGTTTTCTTTACAAAAATTTCACCGCAAGTGCTATTATTGCGGAAGGTGTAAAACCTACACTTTCCGAATTAGAAAGATTTGAAGAAGCACCGGAAGGTGTTGAGATAGATTTAAGTGGTACACCAGGAACTGGAACTTCTGGAAAAGAAGATCAGGCTGTAACTCATTCCTTCAGTAACGGAGATAACGTAGAAGTTTGCGAGGGTGAATTGATAAACCTACAGGGAAAGATCGTTTCCATAGATGGGAACATGATTATGGTTATGCCGAAGCATGAAGAACTTAAAGAAGCTTTGGAATTTCAAGCTTCAGAATTGCGTAAATACTTTACGCAGGGTGACCACGTTAAGGTAAAATTTGATATTTCTCGTTTAAAAATTTCTTTTTTGCAACGTTACAATATTATTTTAATTAATCTACAGGTTGTAGCAGGACGATACGAAGGTGATACAGGTTTAATTGTTAGAGTAGAACAAAATAGAGTAGTTTTATTTTCGGATTTGTCAATGCACGAACTCGAAGTTCTGCCAAGGGATTTACAATTGTGTTCTGACATGGCTACCGGCGTCGATAGCTTAGGACAATTTCAATGGGGTGACTTAGTGCAGCTTGATGCACAAACAGTTGGTGTTATCGTCCGATTAGAACGTGAAAATTTTCACGTTCTCTCTATGCACGGAAAAGTGGTCGAAGCGAGACCGCAAGGTCTTACGAAGCGTCGAGAAAACAGAAACGCGGTTGCTTTAGACTCGCAACAGAACACTATACAGAAGAAAGACATTGTTAAAGTAGTCGACGGACCGCATGCAGGTCGAGGTGGGGAGATTAAACACTTGTACAGAAGTTTTGCCTTTTTACACTCGAGAATGTTCGTCGACAACGGTGGAATATTCGTATGCAAGACCAGACATTTACAGTTGTCCGGTGGAAATAAGACAACTTCCATTAATTCTATGTCACCAGTGACAGGATTTATGTCACCTAGAATCGCCTCTCCAATGCATCCCAGCGGGTTGGTTTTCCGTTTTCATTTTATATTTATTTTATTAATATATTTCAAAATTTATTTAAATATCAACTATTGATTAATCTTACAGAGGTGGTTTTGGACGAGGTGGTGGTGGTGCAGGAAGAGGCAGAGGTCGTGGCGGTGGCGGTGCAAGACGCGATAGAGAATTAATTGGAACCACGATCAAAATAACAGGTGGCCCGTACAAAGGAAACGTGGGTATTGTGAAAGATGCGACGGAGACAACAGCGCGTGTGGAACTACACTCCACATGTCAAACAATCTCCGTCGATCGATCTCACATAGCAAACGTCGGCGTCCCGACAAAGGATGGTGGTTTCAGCAGTTACAACAGAACTCCGGCTTACGGACCCGGTGGACAGACGCCGATGTACGCGAGGGATGGATCAAAGACACCTATGCACGGTTCTCAAACGCCTATGTACGAAAGTAAGTATATACATAGGTGTATATTTTCTTTTATGCAAGACGATATGGAAATCACAATTTTAATTTCAATATTATAGATGGTTCTCGCACTCCACATTACGGTTCAATGACACCGTCTCACGATGGATCGCGAACACCAGGACAATCTGGAGCCTGGGATCCAACAGTTACTAACACACCTGCCAGAACGAACGATTTCGACGGTTACAGTATGGAAGAAGGTGGCTCGCCCGGTTACGGCCCCGGATATCCTCCTACTGGTGGGCCATTTACTCCACAGACTCCAGGCACCATGTACGGCTCGGAACAAAGTTTCAGTTCATATCAACCGAGTCCTAGTCCTGGAGGCAGTGCTACCGCGAGTCCGAGTCCTGCAGGCTACGTTGCTACTCCGTCCCCAAGTGGTACTGGATACACTACCAGTCCACATGGAGCATTCGCAACTCCTTCTCCGATGGGTTATAGTCCTATGACACCTGGTACGTGATATAACGATAATAGAATTTCTATATGATTAGATAGGGATTTATAATCTCTATTATAGAATCTTAATGTTCCAATGATTTCATAATTTAACATTACAATATGATTGCTCTTTAAATTTCTTATCGCGTTACAAGTAATGACTGTAATACATTTAATTTTGTATCTATCATCTTAAATTCAATACTTATTATATAATATAATTTATAATTCTTGCAGGAGTAGCAAATAGTCCATACAATCCACAAACACCTGGTTCAGGAATGGATTCAATCGGTTCTGGTATCATCGGTAGTTCAGAATGGCATACGACGGAGATTGAAGTACGCATTCGCGATTCTCATGACGATCCTGCTCTCGCTGGACAGCAAGCAGTCATCCGAGGAATTTCAGTAAGTGATTCTGCATCTGGGTAAAATAAGACATTACGATATTGGTAATTCATATATACGCATCTATCTAATTTTATTTTCCAAGAATGACACATGTTTATTTGTAACAGGGTGGTATGTGCACTGTTTATCTACCTACCGAAGACCGAGTTGTAAACTTAGTGTGTGAACAATTGGAACCTGTGGTACCATCACGCGGCGATCGAGTCAAAGTCATTTTAGGTGAAGACCGCGAAGCTGTCGGCACTTTACTTTCGATCGACAATCAAGAGGGAGTTGTAAAACTTAACACAGACGAGATAAAATTCTTGCAATTGCGATTTTTGTGCAAGATGAAAGAAGAAAATATAAAGGATATAAAAATGAAATAATTTTCTAATTCGTACACGCTGATATTGAAGTGTGGATATTTACGCCATGAAAATTTAATGAATGAAAATGTTGTAATCATTGATATCTTTTTACTTTACAATGTTCGCTTTACATTCTTGTATATTAGATATCTAATATATATATATATATAGGGCATAGTAAATGGCATAATAAATGATAAATATATCATATGCCTATCTTTACTTTTATTCTACATTATAATTTGTAGTAAGAATAAGAAAAAGAAAGCATAGTTTTTGATTTTTTATTATAATTGTCATGATTTCAACTTTATGATCAAACTCTGATATAGCAATTTTACAGTATATGTAAAGTGATGATATGTATAATATCACATTGTAAAATTATTGGTTATTTATCTGGGAGATTAAATGAATGTATTTAATCTATTGTACTTGTATATTGTGTAACATGTCATTTTTTCCTTTATTCTCATATTTCACTCATTACATCCTCTTAGATTTTCTTAAATTTTTTATCTTATAATTTTTCAAAAAATAGAATATCCATTTTTATTATAAATTTATGTTCATAAACTGAGCAATCATGTCTGAAGTTATTGCTTTATTAGTATATACGAATTACGAAGTAATACGTAATAAAAATATAGTTGTGATAGAATAATGGGCACAAGCCGTTATAGGCTTGTCAGAAATACCCAAGAAACCCGCGAAAAAAAATCACGCGGTTGAAGATTTAGAATTCTTGTTTCGGAGCATGAATATATGTTTCTTATGGTTTCTTTTGGTACTTGTAGGCTGCATTTTCAGTAAAAGGTTTGTTGCGTTCGATAAAGATATATCATTTAATAATTAAGTGTTTACATTTATTTAAATAAACTTTTCTGTGTTTAAAATTCACACGAATTATAATTATATTGATTAATGTATTTACCATCTTGTTCATGACAGGGTAATCGAGGCTAAATCTTTTAAACATGGTCAAAAAATCGGTAGCGTTTTATTTGAAAGAAATAATTATGGGAAACAATGTTGGACAGACGATGAATTTACTATTCTTAGTAGCCGGAGGATGTTTCAAGATATTTTACCCCACGTAAGGCCATTTTAGAAGAATTTTGTTGGCACTAACCGCATTATAAAAAACGCAATATTTTATCATAAACAAAAAATGTTGAGAACTCAATTTCTAAAGAAAGAATGCATTTTTTAAAATTTACTTAAAATTAAATTTGATGGAAGAAATTGATATTTTCGGATTCCAATAAGCACGTCTAAAGGTAGCCAGTCTCCTATAATGAGAAGCGAGTGCTCGGCTAAAAGGAACGCACAGGAAGCTCTCTAAGATTTTCCTCTCCGCCAGGTGAATGTCATCGATCCTCAGAACGATCAGTATATAGCGCACCTCATGGACTATTTTCACATATGCCTCGAGAGCGTGCGGAGGCTGTCCGTGGGTAAAACGAAGCATTTGATGCTGAAAGCTCTGGCGGACACTCTGGGCGGTTACTTGCGGGTCTATGTCCTCCCCCTCACACGGCACTCGTATTACGCGGGTAACATCAAGTATCGTAACGCGAAGATGCTGTTCGAGCTCTTTGACGAGCTGAAGATCTTTCTTCAGACCAACGGTGCCGGTTGGTCGAAGCCCAGCCAGGACCTTGCAAATATCAGGATTCCCCCTATCGTAATGACTCCGCCGAAAACGTCGGTCGCCTGTAATGGGCTTATCACGTATTCGGCGTGTAAGTGTGATTGTTAATCCTTCGCGAAGAAATTTTGAAAATGATATTTAATTTTGTAAACAATAGGCATTTAAAAAAAGTAGAAAACGTAATCATGGGTTTTTGTTGTCCGGGGAAATATTTGCAAATCTAATTGCAAATTGAAAATTGTATTAAATGTTGTATTGAATGCATGCATTGATTTGGGATCGCGAAGAATCAATCTGACAATTTGTTGCTTTTTCTATAAATGAGAATAGCTTCCGAACGTGACGGCGGTGACTATCGAAGCTTCACGTTCAGAAAAAAGAGACGGTCCACGATGAAGCAGAGACATTCGAGACGTGCGGTCGATGGTGAGAACGAGTTTGAATAACACTTGTGTACTATTTTAGTATTCCACATGTGGCTGACACACGAATGAAAACTAAAAGTAGTACAATCATTGTCACCTAGAAAAAATAAGAAACTACTTTTGTATAAAAATTTATCATTTACTAACTAAATTAATTAAAAGTCAGTATATAATTATTTGTTCTGTAAAGAGATTGAAATAACCACTGCAAAATATTATCCTAACAGCTGAGCAATTTTATATTACGGTTTATTTTTAATTTCAAATGTTATATACGAGTATTATTACTAAACTTTTTATTTTGTCAAGGCTATGGTAACGAAGCCACGTCGAGCGAAGTCATAATACCCCTCCCGTTCCTTGATAACGAAGTAGAGCCTAACAGGTAGTTATAGAGTGGCAATTTGTAAAAATGCTCCGGCAATCAAACAGCCTCAACACATCACTCTCTATCTATCTAGCATCGCGCTGCCCTTCAAAACCGACAGCCTGCAATCATTGTACTCGGAAAAATCGGCTTTTGCCCTCGTGAAGTACTACATCGCCAGCGTGAAGTGCATCACTTCGCGATCGAGCACGAAAACACGGCTGCGAAAGTTCAATAAGGACTTTTATACTTGGTTGCAACAATCTGTACATCACAAGCAGATCATCGATATGAAATAATGATAATATGAATTGCAAAATGCCTGGAAAAAGAATCCTAAAGCTCCCATGCTAGAAAAATCCCTTCCCTATTCTTTTTCCGCAGATTTTCCATTTTACAATTATTAACGCGATTGTCTCAGATTAATTTTGGACGTAAAACAGAGAGAAATTCTTTTTGCATTCCAGGTGCGTCCACACCTAGACGACGAGAAATGGTATCCAGCATTCGGCGGTGTCCTACGAGTACTGGCAACCTTGCGAGAATCGGGTAATATTTCATGACGGTCTTTCGTTGCGATTCGCCGCGTTTGAAAATTAACGAGGCCGATATGTTATTCCGTTTAAGCTAAGAAACTGCAGCCTCTGCAACATTTCTCTGACCGTGTTCGTAAATTCGTGCGCGATTTCATCGGGCGCTTTCAAGGGGAGTAAAATATAAACGCGTGTCCATTAACCCTTTGACGCATCTCGAGGATCAAAATGATTCTATGCACTTTGCCTCGCATAATTTTTATATTGCGGCTCCTAGGAAAGTTTTGCTTTATTTTGCAATTATAAAGTCACGTGAGAGAATATTAATTAATAGTCTTCCAAATTCTGTATTTGAAACTTAAAGTAGAAAGAAAATTAATTAATTTTATTAATTATTTAATAAACACTCAATTTAAAAGCTGTAACTTTCATTATATTTCATGTAGTAACGTGTCACAAATGATTTTCTTCTCGCAAATGATTTTATAGCATTTCTTATGGCTCGATTGATGTCTTAGATATTGGCGGCGATATTATGAAGAGCAGAATAAGTGGTACTTATCAAGTTATGCCCAAAGTAGGTACGGTACGTGCGAATCAGATGGACGAGAGTGCATCGTCACTTTACAAAGGAAAAGGAGAAAGTAGGTCGTTCTCTCGTGAAACAATATGGTTTTTTCGCCTTTGCATCTATGTCACTTAATTTAATAGTATTATTTATCGCTCACAAAAAGCAATTAAACCGCTAAATAATAAGGCATTGAATACATATCGATTGTGTGTGTGAATTCAGACAACAGTACAACAACACTTGGACCCACGGAGCTCGTGATTATAGCATTGGTAACTGTACTGGTGATATGGCTGTTGATCGGTTTGAGCTTAGTGTGCTACAGATTTCTCACCAAACCCTCCGAGGGCTGCCCACCCTGCGAATCAAAGATTACACCGTAAGGCATCGCTTTCTTTCGCGTATCTATCTTTCTATCTGGTATTATATCTGCACAGTTTTACTCTGAATTGTTTATATTAAATATTCAGTTTATTTTAAATTGTCAAGTTATTTATTATTTAGATATATTATCTAAAATTTAAATTTATTAGTTAAATTTGGAATCTTCTTGAAGTATTCGCGAAAATATGAATCTTGGAGAAATAAATACTTGAAAGACGCTGTGACATTCAAACTATTATTTTCTCTTCAGATTTGCGGTTCTCTACGAAAATGCGGATTATTGCCAGCCAGATACTTGTCCCTCGAAACCGTTGCGTAAGGGCGTGGTTGAAAAATTGAAGGAATGGTGGAGAGATAGGTTTGGACGATGCCCAGGGGGATGCCAGGAGCACGCAGACGAGGAACGTTGCCTAGCCGCAATGAGTTACAGCAGCAAAGACGTCGTCAGCGATAGCAGCAGAATTTATCCGTGGGCGTGTCTTCTTACGTTAATTACGTTACTCTGCGTTGTTTTCATTAGAATAATATTTCGTCATATATTAATAATATTAGGATAGTTCTGTAATTATTTTGATCACCAAAATTGATCATATCGCGTTATACCATTTCGATTGCAATCTTATCTCAGAATATTTTGTTTAACAGGAGAAAGAAATACACTAAATCTACTTCCGCCCCGCAGTTAGGAATATCCAGGAGCCGTACGGTTTTCAAAGTTAATAATTGATTTATTTTATTTACCCAGTAAACACAAAGTAACAATAATATAACATCAATGTTATAATTTACCACTCAACAATATAACTACAATATATGTCTTGTAAATAACAGCTATATTGTTGAATAGGAAATTTTAACATTGACGTTATATTATTGTTACTTTGTGTTTACTGGGTAGTTGTGCTAGTAAAAACAAATATATTTCTGACATTTTTTTAAACTATTGACTATTTTGAAAAGTTGAGTTCAATATTTTATAACAAATAGCCATATATTTTGCTCTATTTTCATACTATCATTGTACAATCATAATTTTTTCCCACAGCATAGCGTTTGCTATAGTTCCGAAGGCTCGACCACCTACTCCGACAGTCCAGCGCAGCTAAGATAACACTTAGAAACGATAAAAGATAATTTCGGACGTGGGAATACGAAGTGTGAAAGACGTATATCTCTCCCCTGAAATGTATCACTTAACTCTACAACATTCGTATCAATAAAAACTAAAATTTAATAGGCACAACAGAACTCTCTGATCCCGCACGATCGCGTACGTGCGGCGTTGCGGGGGGGGGGG